>VYZW01027419.1:96323-120716 GCA_013401315.1 Balaeniceps rex
CCATACATATACATTCGGGGGACTGCCTTTTAGTACTTTGAAATTGCTTTTAGTGGGATTCATTCTTAAGTATTTATACCATTTATTTTGGGGCTATTTTAACCTCAGTTAAAACCTGTAACACCAGCCTTTCTTCACTGACTTAGGATTTTAAGTTTGGACTTCAGAAATAACAGCTACATCTAATACCTAAAGTAGCCAGTAAGAGCATCCTTCGCTGTGTTTTGTGTTTTGGAAATCACCAGAAAACAGAGGAACAGTATCTAAGTAGAAAGTCTTGAAACCATACTTCAAAGAACTATTTTGCAGAGACACAAGGTTTGTTCTACAATATTTACTACAGAGCAACAGGCAAAAGAGGATTAAATATTTGAAGAATAACATGTTTTCAAGCTGCAAGAAGTAAATCACCTAGAATATACATACCTCCAAGGAAAATTCTACTATACGAGATAGTCATTGCTGATTACTGCTGCTGTTCTATTTCCAAATGTTCCTCTCCCAAAGGTAAGCAAAAAAAAAAATAGTTCAACATGGTGGCAGGCAGTGATTTGAAGCTAACTTTGTACTTTCACCTCCTTTGCCTCTACTCACCTTGTTTTCACCCAAAGTTAAATTTTCCCGGAAGAAAATTGGTTCTTGCCTAGAAAACATATTGTAAAAAGCTTTAAAAAAGGGTATGTGAGTCCATGACCATGAGCCAAATCAGAAGGAGAAAGAACAGAAAGCATCTCACAATCCCAACTAATATCAACGTGCTCCTGAACCAATGCCAAGGTTATGATATATGTCAGAAAACATATGTAAAGTTCTTTTGATATTTAAAAAAAATAGTTTGTGTCAAACACACTGAAAACAACAGTTATTTTATTTTTCTCATGTTACTACTTGTCTACATCATTGTCACATCATTGTGTCATTTTGATATATGAGAAGTATAATAAGTTTAAATGAAGAGTTCTGTTTCTTGCAGACAAGACAATGATTTTCTTAGAAAGAATTTATTCCAGGGAAGACGCTAGGATATTGAATTCAGTTCTGCAATTCCTCATCTTCCCCTTTAACTCTGCCCCACTTGGGGAGAGAGGAGCATGTGGGGAAAATAATAGAAAAGTTTGTCTTTGAACAACTCAGTGAGGGTGGGGACAAAACTACCAAAGATAAATAAATATGAAATAAAGTAGAAACAAAGAGCATAGAATTTAAAAATTATTACTGCAAATAAGTAGAGGGAAACATTAAGAGGTCAGCAGCTAAAACCAAGTGACATACTAATTAATATCAGAGTTATGGTTACCAGGGCAACCACAGCACCCCTGACTTTTGTTGTTTTAGTATATTTGGGTTTGCAAATTCTTTTCTTTTTAGCAGCTTGAAAACTTAAGCATCTCTATAGGTACAGACAGAGCACCTTGGAGTACAGGAGGCTTCTTTTGGAATCCCGTATGTTCAGCATGGAGTTGTCAGACTCACTACATACACTTTTACCTTCTCATGGGTTTACAATGTTAGAATGCTTTAAAAGCTAGAATTCCATATCTTTCTTTCTTACATTCATTGCATACTTCTAGCCATTTGAAAGTCCCTAGAAACTTGCTCTCTCAAGAATCATCCCATCTCAGGACCCAAACATCTGACAGAAGGGCACATACTTCCATCTGTACAGGCGCCCTTGAAATCAATGAGCAATGCAAAGCTTTCTCCCTGTGGAGGTTAAGCAAACCATGCGAGTTTGTTAAGACCAAGCCTGGGAACAGAAACCAGGTCTTTTGCATGACTGCACGGCACATTACCGAAATGTTATTGTGCTGACCTTTGGTCTCGGTCACAAAACATTACTGATAATCCTCATTTTGATTAATATTTTTTGTTTGGGTTTTGCTTTTAGGTTTGGCCTGCTGCTTATTTAAATAATTCTCAGGTATTCATGCTCTTGTACTCACCAGTGCCTATTTGTACTGTTTGGTGAGGAAGAGTTATTGCACTAAATCTCAGAGGAGATACAATCTTTAGAGTTATTTTAGGCTGAAAAATTAATTGAATAGACAAGCAGAGCAACTGCTATGCTCCTTGGATGATTTACAAAATAACCTGCAGAAATGCAGAAAAGTATGTTACAGCTAGGATCAACAAAACGTGTCGGGGAGACAGAGGGAAGGGGGAGCATGTGCATAGTGGTCTCTTTCACTAGGATTTCCCAAAAGCAGCTTGAGGAAGGCCCAGTTTGGGGAGCTGAAGCCAGTGCGCGCTGATGAGGAATGCTCGAGTGGAATGAAGTTATGCTAATCGTAAAACCGTGAAATATGTACTGCCCAGCTAGAAGCAGAAATCAGAGCACTGCTCTTACTGATTTGAGTGGAAAGAGCAAAAAACCTAGGTACGATTCTGAAAATTTCTTGAGAATTTCACATCATGCAATCACATGAAGAACTAACATTTGCTAAAACTGGCAGTCTTATGTTTTGTCATTTAAATAAATTACCCCAATAGTATCTTAGGGCTCTACTGATAATTACAGAAACATTCCAGACTTTTTCCAAAAGCCATTTTGAGGAAATATTAAGATTTTTTCTGTTGTCCTTTAGAAGAGTCATACTATAGCCAGGATTATGATCTGAATATCATCACTACTTCCCATTCAGACAAACAAATCTGAACCAAAGATTTTGTACACAAAAACATATTAATTAAAAAGACTTCTTTCAAAAAGATGAGAGAAAAAATATTGACAGCTTTCCTACGGCATCAGAAACACACTTACACCAATACTTTCCCAGAACTGCATAACGGCTAACAATGCAACCGTCAGCTACAATCATAAACATATGACATCAATCATGAAAGTATGACCACAAAGTACATGCTACTTATGTAGTTTCTTTAAATTAGTTGACATTAAGGACAGATTCCAGGGCTGAGGAAACTAATCTAGCTTTAAAGAGTTGCAACGCTGCACCAGAAGCTGTTTTGATTCTTGCCACTGGGATGCTAGGTAAATTCTAATCTCGCCATCAATTATGAAAGATTCTTATGACAACCTTGATTTTACAAAATTGGGTTATCTTGCAGCCTGTGGACATTTTCCTATTTCATTCTGGGTTAATCCACGTGTACAGCTCACTTCTGTCAGAATGACAAAAGACAATTGATTTTGTTTCATGGTGTATTCTTATCAATGCTCTCCTCTGCTCTTAGCCAGTCTTTGACTGATAGGATGTTAGAGGAAAGGTCCATTAATTGATTTGTAAATAATTACAGCTAAGTCTTCACTTTTGACTAGCTATCAATAAAGGCCTATCCTTTTTTCACTGGTGAATGCTTTCAAATCAGCTTCAGTGTCCAACTTTCAGCCACAAACTTCATTAAAATCATTAGGTACTTTTAGAGTAGCACCCAGTGGTGATGGCAGAGGTAAGAGTGTGTCAGCATTTCTCTTCTACCAGTTATGAGAATGGATTAGAGAGAAGCAAAATAAATAAACAAACGAACAACATGCCTGGAAAAAACCCAAAGGCAAATCAATCATTTCTTAAAGTGGGATTTAATTTCCAGACCTGGTGGAATTTCATCGGGTGTACAGAAAAAAAAGCACATGCAGTACTTGGTACATGTGTTTCTACACATGCAAGACCTAAGGGTTCATTACCTGTGTGCACACATGTACACAGGTAGTCTGTCCGCCCACGTTCCCAGCAATTTTTGAACCTGTTGACTAAATTCAGACACGTTTGACAGAGGACCAAGAGTCTCAAAGCTAGTAAGTTCCTACAGATGTTATGAAAATATGCAGCTGGGTACACGCAAGGGAAACCTGTTTAGTGCCCTGATGGAGCAGAAGGCTGCAGAATGAGCTCTGAAGCATCAGGCACTTGAGAATTACACCCATATGGGGGAAACAAAAGGTAGCCAAGGAGGTTAGAAAGCAGACACACACACCCTGTTTTGTAGGTCCCCAAGTGAGGGGAAAAAGTAGCAGTCAGAACTCATGTCAATTGGCATCTGTTCTTGGATACACAGGTTTCATTGGTTTTAATGGTTCTGGGTTTAAAGTTTCCACCTTCTCCTTAGCATCTCATCCAGAACAGAAAACCCTGCACACAAATTTGAGTTTTCAGAAGAAAGTACAAACTCAAGTCTGAAAAGTAGCTACAATACTCAGGCAACCCTTTTCATAGGCTGTTAATATTTTGAAGCTGTAATAAGAACATATTGAAGTTGTCACAAACTCAAAGTACAAATACCATTAATCCAAGCAACTGCATCATATTTTAGTACCACATTTTAAGCAGCCAGAACAAGGCAAGGGAAGTTATATTTAATTCCTCGTACATAATGCCAATAAACGAGGTACAGAGTCGTATCGGAGAACTGCCTGTTCAGCATTATAAAACAATTGACCAGAAAGCCTTCTCTATTGCTGCTTTCCAGTGATAGCCACCTGCTTCACATTAACAAGCACATAAGCTCTCTACCTAGTTCAACAAAAGAGAAAGGTACTCCTATAACAACTATGCAACAGTTTATTGTATTATTTGTTATTAATATATCTGCTCCATTTGCCAATCCATGCTTTATACCTGACAAATATCTATGAGCTCTTCAATTCCCCTTGCCTTCACTACCAACTTTCCAGAAAGAGCTTAAGCTGCAATGCACCTAACTAAAAAGGTATGTGGCAGCACACCAGCAGGTCCATGCACAAAACACAGAAATAGCAAAGGTTTGTGGGTTACAGTCTCTCTCTCCTGTGACATTTCCCATTAAATGCCCAGCCAGCATACATTGAGCACCCACATGTTAAGCCATTTCGGTTACATCTCCGCTTGCTCACAGAGTAAAGGTATGAGTCACTGTCACAGCACATTTGCCCTATGCCTTTTAAATAGGAATTTGTTAAGAAAAGAGGCAAAAATCCCCCTCATACTCATAGCAGAAAGAGTTTGAAAGTTCAAAGATTCCCAGTCTCGTGGATCCAGGTGAGGCCATTGTTGGGGACAGCAAAATTATGTCTTTATGTAGGAGAGACACTTCTCCAAGTTTCCCAAAAATGGCCAGGTGTCCTCATCCAGCCCCTACTTGTCCAGCTCCAGTGGCACCTATGGACACCATTCTGCTACCAAGAGAAAAGTCCATAAAAGATGGAGAAAGCCAAGCAAGCAGGAGGCAGCCAGAAGGTTACAGCCTGGCCATGTTGCATGGTCCTTGCACCCTTGTCCCAACAGGAATCGCTGGGTTGCCTCAGCAAGATTTAGGAAATGGGCTTATGTATTAAGTAGCTTTATTCCATCTGAAACATAATCTGTTCGTCAGTCACATCTGACATCACCCATGCACATGGGGAACGTTTTCTGAGGAATACTTTGTCAGGGACAGCAGTATCATGCCCTGTCCATGAAGCAAATGAACCTCATAGCTAACAAATGTTTTGTCCTAGGCTCAATCATAGCATGATTTTTGGGTATGGTTAAGGACTTAATGGGAGACCCAAATGTAACTTAGACAAACATGCTGCAAGGAAAGAAAAGCTGGCAACGTGTTTCAATTAAAACCTCTCTAACCTAAGAATATGTCTTTAAGCCACTCAGAGAAGCCTTTAAAATCTGATAATAACTTCATAATATTTCACACTTACTGCTCAACATGAACCTCAGCTACAGCTTTTGTAAACTGTGGCACCGTTCTTGTTCCAGATGGCATGCAAAATAATTTATAAACAACAAAGTTCAGCAGGTTTATAGCAGCTGTTCAATTCCAGCACTTTGGCCACCCACTTCAGCATAACTGAAAGCTTTCAATCAGCTCCTGCCTCTCACGGGGCCTTTGAATAGCACCAGAGCATGTGTTCAATATGCTCTCAGAGAGTAGCCAGCCAAATAGGGAGGGTTAGTCATCCAGGCAACCCTGTAGCACACCTGCAGCATGCTCACACTGCCTTTCTATCTGCCCCCCCCCGCTTTTTTTTGTTTTTCTTTTTTAAATACATGAACCTAGGTGAGAACAAGCAGTAAGATGTTTCAGAGTGTCCTGGTTTCAGCTGAGTTAGAGTTACTTTTCTTCCTAGTAGCTAGCATAGTGCTGTGTTTTGGATTTAGCATGAGAAGAATGCTGATAACACACTGATGTTTTAGTTGTTGCTAAGTAATGCTTAGACTAGTCAAGGACTTTCTTTTTCAGCTTCCCATGCTCTGCCAGGTGCACAAGAAGTTGGGAGGGGGCACGGCCCAAGATAGTTGATCCAAATCGACCAAAGGGCTATTCCATACCATATGACGTCATGCTCAGTATATAAACCGAGGGGAGTTAGCCGGGGGGCAGCGATCGCTGCTCGGGGACTGGCTGGGTGTCGGTCGGCGGGTGGTGAGCGGTTGCATCACTTGTTTTCTTTTCCCTGGGTTTTGTTTGTCTCTCTCGTTCTCCTTTTCATTACAATTATTATTATTATTATTATCATTATTATTATTACTATTATTATTATTTTATTTCAATTATTAAACTGTTCTTATCTCAACCCGTGGGTTTTCTTACTCTTGCCCTTCCGATTCTCTCCCCCATCCCACCGGGGAGGGGGAGGGTGAGCGAGCGGCTGCGTGGTGCTTAGTTGCCGAGTGGGGCTAAACCACGACACAGAGTTTAAAAAACACCTTTGTTAAAAAATACGGTTCCTACAAAACAATTCTAGTTTGCCATAGCTCAAATGCAAAATATCTTCCCAGCAGTAGTATATTGCAAATGCAAACATAACATCTCTTGGGGTCAGAAAGGCTCTTTTTACTGTTGTACCTAAATGTACGCTAAGTGTTATAAGAAATAGAGTATGTCAAAAAGGGCCTTCTCTGTACCTGACAGATTTCATTAGTATTTCTGTTTCTTCCTCTCCTCTCCTCTTTCGTTCCTGATGCTTACTTTGGCTCTACTTTTCTTGTGTCCCTTCAAAACCTCCTTGTCCTGGATTAGCCTTTAGGGCACAGAGGAAAAAGAAAGAGATACTACTTCATGATCTCTTTAAAGGTCATGCAGTCTGAACTGGACAGAGACAAATTCAGAGTCACTTTAAGCTCCTCTGATTATGGGCATATCCACACAAAGTATTCTGGATACTGCATGACCACATTAAGGTGGCATTAAGCCCGATAAAATATACCCTGCCTGTCAACATAGCTGATTAGCCCAGGCTCGATGCCCCATGACTCACAGACATACAGTTTCCAGGAGGCTCAGGATAAGCAAAGCAGTATGGAGACATGCCTAAGTACTAAATATGTCTGGAGTCTGCAAAGGGTGTCAGGGCATCAGCACGTTCAGTCAATCCAGGACAGCAGCCCTCAGTGTATCTCATCATTTCAGTTGGTAACAAAGAGGCAACTTGTCTCCTGAGGAGCCTGGTCCTAGCCTGGTAAGCTTTTTACAAATTAGGGCTCACTTGAGCTTGTTTGCTGGCCTTTGCTGATCATGTGTGGCACACTGTGCTCATGGTCTACGGATGCATTTGCTTGCTTCACCTAACACCAGCACCCTGAGCCTGAAGGGATGACTAGCAAGAATAAGGTGCTTATGGTGGAGAAGGCCACCCCTAGGCAAGCGTGCAACCAAGAAAAGTGTTCCTTAAAAAATATTCAGCAGCCCATGTCTCCTGGAGCAACAAAACGAAGCCAATCTGACACCAAGGTTTCTGTACCATCTAAATAACCAACAGCCAGTTAACGCTGGATTCTTCTCCAAGGCATCCTCCTCCTCCTCCCACAAATCCTGTGGTTTCCACAGCATATACAAATTTGTTGAAATGAAAATAGCACAGGTTTGCGTTATGGTATTGTGTAAACATAATTTGTATTGAGCTACTGTATAAACATTGGTTAAGAACTAATTCGGGGCTTTTAACGAGTTTATGTCCTGCTCACAATTGCCAGGAAGTATCAGCGAGCTGAGGGGAAAAAGGATTCCTTTAGTTTTGACACACAGCAGGTTTTTAAGTAAAGCAGACAACTGTTTGTTGTGGGGACATGATTATAATTGACAACAAGAAGTAAGAGTCAAGGCAAGATTTTTTTTTTTTTCAAACTACACAAATTAACACTAAGGAGTTCTTCTCTGCTTACAATGGCAATATGCTCTGACTACAGAAATTATCTTCTGGCCATTACCACTGCTCTGAAGAGGATTTGAATTGGTAAATGTAGAAATAAGTCAGAACCTAATTTTCTAGAAAAGTTTATACTGTAGACCACATTTACTTTTTTAAACTGAAGAACTCCTCCAAGACACAAGATCTCTGATATTTGCAAGGAGATTTTTCAGTACAGCAAGTGTCTGGTGGCTGTTTCGGTAGCGCCCAGGAACCTTTAAAAAAAAACATGGGCAACAAGTTCTGCCAGCAAGAGTAATTTCAGCAGCACTCTGCAATAAAACAGTGTTGCAGAAGCTGGCGGGCAACACAAGAAGGTACCAAGCCATAGAGGGATCCCAGACTGAAGAATTAACTCTTCCAGCTTGTGGAAACAGCCCAAAGGTCTCCATGACACTTGCTGTTCCTGTGGTGTGCTCACAAGGAGAGGACGCATCGTTGAGGCTTTCCCACACCACATCAATAGCCGACTGCAGGTTTGGACAATAGGGGCAATTTGAAGCTGGCCAAATTGAAGAAGCCAAAAGCTTCTCTGGCGTATACTCATAGTTTGACAACCTGTATTTAACAGCTTTAGGATCCAGAAAATAATTAATAAGATACAAATAAAAACAGGAAAGGGAAGGAAGGGCAGAAGGAATGATTACGCAAACAAACATAGCTCTCGGGAGCTCACTGAGCCCTGGAAAGGCTTCCTAATGGGACTGTGAGGG
Organism: Balaeniceps rex; assembly: GCA_013401315.1. Taxonomy (NCBI): domain Eukaryota; kingdom Metazoa; phylum Chordata; class Aves; order Pelecaniformes; family Balaenicipitidae; genus Balaeniceps; species Balaeniceps rex. The sequence continues at coordinate 105,159 of VYZW01027419.1, forward strand.
CAACAGAATACATCACTGTCAGGCACTCCGGGATTTTCATCCTATTGCTTCTTGATAGGCATAACATTAAGTTCCCTTTCTCAGGTGCAAACTCTGTTTTAACCCTTTCCTCTGGAAAGTTAAATTCCTTTCTATTATTAATGTAATTAAACCACAAAATGCAAAAGTATCTAGGGATGTATGAAAAAAAAAAGCTGCCTAGGTTTAAAAGAAAAAAAAAAGTCCATCTAGTAAGGGGTCAATGAAAAAAAATCTGGTGTTGCTTAGCATCATTATATAATAAGACCAAAACCAACAACTCTGGTGTCACCTACATAGTAACAAGAGTTAAATCCACATTTGTGGGAAAGTGAAATCAGGACTTTTAAGCACAATTACCACTCTAATTTTCAGCCTGGACTTATGCTAGAAAATGATCCCTGATCAGCAGATTTTCAGTCGGACATCTAAAATTACACAGAACACAATTTTGTTGTCATAGTGGTTTTTTTTCCCCCCGTTTTGCCCAAACTGAGACAGGCTGAATTCAACCTTTTGTGCAGCACTAATTATGAAAGGGTAGGATTTTTCTGGAAGGGAGTGAGAAAGAAAGGGATAGGGAGAGGAAAATTACAAAGTAACCCTCTCCCCAGTTCTGCAGCAGCCTTCTGCTTTCTCCTCCTCACCCCTCTGTGAGATGCCGGACACAATGGCAGTCCTTGTTCTGAGGTTGCAAAGAGTTAACAAATGCAACACACAGTCATGGCACTAGCAGTAGTGGAAGGAACGGGTTGGACTAAGCTCTGGTTGACCAGCATCTCTCACAGTAGCATTCCTCGGGTGCACCCTCTCACGTGCCATGCATTAAAGCACTCCTGAGTCCTCTGCAAGCAATAAGCATAAGAAAGCAGAGCAGGAGAGCTATGCCTTGGGTGCAAGGTTAAGGCATGCAGCTGAAGGCAGACAGCTTGCAACCACAGAAGTAGCTCAGGTATCCAGTAAATCAATATTTGCATGTTACTATTCTCACATACATCCCATTTGCTGATCCAACACTTGTTCCTGCAGAAACAGGATCAGAGAGGCCGATGGCAGCCAGCAGGCGAGCACAGCCTAGTCCCCGTGGAGCCTGGCTCCTGACCCAGAGCCAGCGTACAGGCATACTGCCTTCAACAAGCAGGCAGAGATCTATGACTTTTTTTTAATTAACAAACAGTACCTTCACATTAAAGAAAGAACTAGTAGAAGGGGGCACACTTTCCTCTAACATTTCTCCTCCTCAGCAAAACATCAGGGGTCTCTCTCCCCTGCATGCGGCAGCTGCTTTGCACAACTCCTCTGTTCTATTTCTGAGCAAACCAGACAAAGAAGTACCATCTTAGTACATGATCGGCACTGAGGTTCCCTTCCCCTACAGTATAACAAGGAAAAGGAAACAAAGAGGAAACCAAGGACATTTTCTGATAGTATGCAAACATGCAGTTCAGTTCTGGTCTACCTCAGTGTAGCAGAAGCAGTCATCATTTTGGTTCAGCAGCAGCTCAGCTGCTGTGAGGACAGCAGAGATGGGCTGCATCCATGGGTGCTGAGAGAAGTGGTTGCTGTCATAGTGCACCCGCTCCCTCTTGTCTTTGAAAAGTCATAAAGACCAGCAGAGATGTCTCACACCTGGAGAAAGGCAAGCATTGCACGCACCTCCAGAAAAGGCCAAAAGACCAATATAGGGAGCTGCCAGCTGGTCAGCCTCACTTCACTTTGTGGGAAGCACACGAAGTAGGTCCTCTTGAAGTGCATCTCTGAGCACATGGAGAAGCTGTTTGGGAACGGTCAGCATGGACCGACCAAGGGTAAATCATGTCTGACCAACCTGACTGCTCTCTGTGATGAAATGACTGGATCTGAGGACAAAGGCAGAGCAGCGGACATCGTTTACCTCAATTTCAGCAAGGCTTTCAACACTGTCTCCCACAATATGCTTGCATCCAAGTTGGGACGTTATGGTTTCAATGGGTGGACATCCTGATCAGTAAACCACTGGGTGGATAATTGGGCTCAGAGGAAGCCCTTGCAGTGATACAGGCTGGGGACAAACTGGCTGGGGAGCAGCTGTATGGAAAAGGCCCTGGGGATCCTGGTGGTCAGGGAGCTGAGCGTGAGCCAGCAGTGTGCTCTGGCAGCAGAGATGGCCACAGCTTCCTGGGCTGTATGAGCAGGAGCACAGCCAGGAGCTCAAAGGTAGCAATTATCCCCCTTCTACTTATTAGGTCACGTATTGTGCCCAGTTTTGGGCCCCCCAATGCAAGACAGACATAGATTACCAGGAGCAAGTCAGCAGAGGGCCACCAAGATGGTCAGGGGCTGGAGCACTTGCCCTGTGAAGAGAGGTTGAGGAACAAAGGCTTGTTTAGCTTGGAGAGGAGATAGTTTCAGGGCTGTAACAGCAGCCCCCCAGCACCTACAAGGTGGTTATGAGCAAGGCTCTTCATAGTGGTGCACAGTAGGAGGATAAGAGATAATGAGCATAGGCTGAAAGGAGAGGTTTTCAGACGAGCTATATGGAGAAACTATTTCCCCATGAGGGCAGATAAGCAGTGTAACATGGACCCAGAGATATGGTGCCATCTCCATCTTTGCAGGTTTTCAAGACCCAGCTGGTTAAAGCCCTGAGAAAAGTGGCCTGATCCCATAGCCGTCCCTGCTTTGCGCAGAAAGCTGGCCTAGTGACCCCCTGATTTATCATGCCATTCTCCTTTCCCTTAAATTTCCAAGGCAGCAGTGGGCTACCAAGCCCAGACTTTGTCATTGCACTGGGTATGCCTTCTTATAGTGAGAATTCAGCATCCACTTGGTTCCCTTCTATCAGGGCACCCCTTCAAAAGCACCTGTGTTACAATCGGGTGTAGATGGTACCTTAAGGCGTAGAAGTACTTTGTAACATCAACACCTCTGCCTGGATTAGCAATTAAATAACCAAGCAAATAATGTCAGGTTGTTAACACTAGCTTGACTCCAGCTACGCACATGGCAGTGATCTGGCATAGCAGCCTTCCTTACAGCCCGAGATTCCTGGAAAGCCTGCACACCCAGGTTACCAGCACCAGCAAAACCCATTCTGATGCATCTGTATCGCTATGAGAACCCATGCTTGCTAAATGAAATATATCTACATGTTCTGCAACTATGCCTTTTGTTGCAATGAACCCATCTGCTGTAACTTCAGCCTGGAGGAGCTGTCAGACCTGTGCGTTTAAGTCTTTTGCGCTACAGACTCCTGCAGTTTTTCCTCACGTGCATTTGTCTGAAGTGAAAGATAGGTACGTTCCACTCAGAGCATGTGATACCCACTTCTTACATTCAACATCCATTTCCTCTCCCTGCCTTTCCCAGATACAGTTTTAAAACACATCTGTCACTTGCAATCCTTATTAACTGGGACTTTTCAAGGATAAAATCAATGTTTCTGTTGGACAAATAACTTAAAGAGCAGACCATGCAAAACTTGCAGCCTCAATACAGATAAAGGATTAAGGCAAGAACTAAATTGGTCCTGGATGCCTGCTATATTTACCCTTTACATATTTTCTATTTGATAGTGAAGAACAGGTAGAAGGGATGGCTGGCCTGCCCTGACCACAGGAGTGCAGCTTTTAATCATACAAACAGGGCACCAGCACTCCTTCGTTGTATAGTTACACAAAGGGAAGCTATAGATGCTCTTACATTACCAAAAAGAAAACAATGTAGAAACATGCCATTCCCTCCACATTCCCAACTATATATTTGTAATTTTTGTACAAAATAAAAAAACTTCATGTGTTCAAAATCTGCACAAGATAGAACAAATAGTGACATCAAGTAATCCATCTGGAATCCAGCCCATTAGGAAAGCTCATGTCAGGATTATCAGATTAGGTCTGACAGAAAAATCTTCAAGAGAATACATACATGGATGACCAACTTCTAGAAGCTTTTGTCAGCCCTGCAGACAATTCCTCCCACAGGCCAAACATACCAGCCTTTTTTCCCTTCCTTATCTCACCCAGCAAACAGATGCTATTAAAGACACAAATTTCTTTCAGCAGGCTACGCAAACAGAAATACACACAGTTAATTAATACTGCAGTAATTTCTTTGATCTTCCAATGAAAACAAAATTTTAAAGTCATACTATTTCAGCCTAGAAGCTTAGAGTTAAAAAGCTTAGGAACTCATCCGGGACTTTGAATCCAAGAATCGTTTGGCTGATGTCATTAAAAGAGCTGAATTAGACTTGTAATTATTCCCTTATGAGTTCTGCTGTCTATCTGAGAAAGAAGGTTATTCATTTCTGTCCTCAAAATTGATTTATTTTGGTGAAAAAACAGAAGGGTTGGAGACAGCAGGAATTTAGTTTTACTGTGCATCTGATAGAATACAAGAAAATAAGTGTCGACAGTGAACAACATCCCAGCCAGTCAATAGGAGCCATACCTTCTGCTTACATCGCACAGCAGTTTGCTTGAGATCCTCAGGATAAATCCTATATCCACAGTTCCGGCTAGGCACTGCTTAGTGCAGTAACACTTCATTAACATGCAAACGCTTGACAGTTATTGGGCTTAAGTACATCTGCATATTTATAAACAACCATTCCAAACCACAGCCCTGTTTAGGTAAACTGTTTAATGACACTGAACCTAAAGTCTTTCTCATATCCATTGAAAAATACGTTGCAGCCAGATTCACTCACTTTATATTTATATGGTACTTTTTAAAATAGTGTTTACACAGGTAGGCCCAAAAATGCCTCAGTCAACTTTTTCATTAGTTTTTTTATTTGTCCTTTTGTGACAATCAACCTTTTCTCTTTTTTTTTAAACCTATTTTTCCATTGAAAAGGCAAAAAAGAACACAAAGAATGAATGACGCTTTGGAAATCAAGACAAGGTAAACTTATGGCAATTAATTAAACCATATTTAAGCAGAAATCTGTAAAATATTCAGTCAAAATATACAACCTCTGTATTTTTAAAGCAAAAGCTTGAGAAGCACCAGACAAACAATGCACAGTATTAAAAGTTGCCCAAAAATCTACAGATTTAATTTCTTTGCTTACAGCAGTAATACTGCACACCTCAAGATGGCTTCTATTTCTTCTCCAATGTCACATCCTAGAAAGCATATACCAAACCCAGCGTAGGTACTGCTACTTCTAGTAGCACATTCTACCCAAAGCATCTGGGATTTTTAGCATGGAATATCACAAATTTGGCCATGAATTTGGATTTCTGCAAAATTTTCATGCAAATTATATTTATTGATAAAGATTTTTTTAAAAAATCTGGTATTTTTTTTAATGGACAAAAAGATGCCAAAAGCAAAAGGATACAGTTAGTAATTAATAACTTAACGTTTTGTTGAACATATTTTTTTTCCTACTGCTTGAAGGCCAATATAAGAGCACATTAATGTAGAAAAGAATGGGAACAGCTGAATCAAGGGGTAGTTAAGAGGACTGCACTCAATCATCCTAGATAAGCAGAGTAATTTCCGATTCCCACCCTCTTCTCCTTTAACACACCAGAGTAGAAGTTGCATATCCTTCCTCAACAACCATTTAAGACACACTATCTTTTTATTTGGGGTGGGTGGGAAAGAAATAAGTTACCAATTTATATAAGTTACCAGTGATTTTCTTTGAATCTATGGGACTTTGTCCAGCTGAAAGGTGATTTATAAGTTATACACATTTACACACATTCGTAGGTAAAATATAAAATAAATTATCTCAAAGCATGCATTGTTTCTGTGGGGCTTAGTCAGTAACTTCTGGCATAGTACGATTCAGGATTATTTATTTTGCCCTGTTGCACAAGTGCCAATAATTAACTGTGGGCCTCTTCCCTTATTTCTATCAATCTGGGTAGCAACAAAACACACCTAGCCAGCCATGAAGTATCAGACCTACATGGACATTTGGTGCACATGAACTGTAAAACTTGAATCGAGGCTTTCATTATAGACAAAAGATGAACATGAGCTGTACTTGCACGTTTAAAGAAAGTACAGGGCTGAAAGCCAAACACCTTTTCTGCAGGGGTCTAATCCAGAAGATCCCTGCTATATAGATTAAATTAATGCTATACATAAATTAATTAGATTAATGCTATACATTAAAAGCTTTGTTGCATCTCCTGCTTGCTGGCCCACTATCTATAGAAACTATTTTGAGGATATCGGTGATGAGGAGAAACTGAAATATCTGAAATGTTAGCACAATATCCCAAAGGGTTACATAAATACCACAGTAAAATACAGAAGTATAACCACTGCCAGTTTCATTTTGGTCATATTTGGCTGTATATATCATTATATCAGAGTCAAGTATGTTCTCGTCTCTCTTTGGACTTTTATAAGACACATCAAAGCAATGAGCAGTGAAGTCGTGGAACAGAGAAGATATGTCATAACAACTACTAGTGCACAAGAGAAGAAATTAACTTACTAGGACAAAAATAAAACCATTTGAGAAACTGAAGCTAAGAATTCATGGTGGTTTTTTTTTTTTTTAGGTTAAGCAAATGTGCAATAAAACCCAAAATGTCAGGTATGGACAAAATTCTAGACAGCACTCATTAAAAACTAAATATTTTTCATTTACAGGAGCTAAATTTGCCTGCATATTTCCCATTCTAAGTGTAGTTAATACTACAGTAAAAATAACTACTACAGCCATGCAACCCACATTTTCAAATACACATGTGATGCTGAAGCTAAATTACATGATAATTCCATACATAATTCACATTACATACTGTGATAATTCCCAAGACAAAAGAAAAAAGCGAAGAAAGACCATTTTATGTAAAGATGTCTGTATTGTTTTGTATATTTAATACAAGCCTTGTGCTTTCCCCACACTTCAGATTCGTGTTTCCTAGCCTCCAACTAAACTAAAAGTAGGAATGTACACAGCTAGGATTACATTGCTTTGTTCCCATTGCCTAAAATTTGGTCCCATTACAGCACATAAAGATTGAAGGTAGTGTTTTCAAAATTCCCAAAACATTTTAGCTTTTAAGACCCTCCTTCAGAACCAAGTTCAGAAACATTTGTCTCACGGCAAGTCAGTGAAGCAGCCTTCAATGACCAAACTTTTTATAAAACACTGGCCCTAGAAGTCTTTAATCAATTTGTCATTTCAGAAAGTTTTACCCCCAGCCTAGAAGTTTTCCCTGTGATTTATCTTCCTATTAAAAAAAAAAAACAAAAGGACTGCTTTTATTGAACAAATATGTCAAAAAGACAATAACAGAAAGTATGGGGGTTTTGGTTGTTTGGTTTATGATAAATTAGTTTGTATTTTTTGTAAATAAACAGTTCATTTGCATGTTTTGAGTTGTGCTGTGTACCACTGCGGCACCATTTTCAGGCATTATTGTACCAGTGATCAAACAAAGACCCTATTAGAGGTAATATACTAGTGACAACTCATCATCAGGACAATTTAACCTTGTAACAGCTTACTGCTATGCTAAGAAAGAGGGCTGGTTCTTGCATAGCCCTTACATGATGCTTACCTTTCCACCTCAACTGCCGAATGAGTGAAATGTTGCCTACGTGAGATTTAGTATCATCGTGAGAAATCACAGCTTCACATAAGCGATGAACATAGTATACCAAAATGAGATCAGCAAAATGGTTTGGCGGATACAATATAACATCATCAAGATCTCTCACCTCTCAGTCACATAATGACATGTGCCCTGTATGGGGGAAAAAGAAAGGAGGCTAGGTGAGTGGATTTTTTGAAGTACACTATGGTTAAAACAACTTTTTATTAAGAGTGCCAGGTGGGGAGATGCTTGGGAACAGTCCCTTCTAACAGAGGCTGAGCTATATCTGCTCCTTTCAAGCTTCATCACTTTGCTTAGGGTTGATACCAAGGCTTTGGAAGACAGATAAAGCTCAAGAAAGAGAAACATCTTCTCCAAAGAAATACTCCTTCATTTCTTCTTTTGATCTTAAATGTTAGCCAAAGTTTAGGGTCTTTGAAAAGTGCTCTGAAAAACCCTGAAATCCCTACTGACAAGGCTAGCTTTGAAGACCACTGAGTAAACAATCTCATTTTAAAAATGAACTCTCACACTGCTTCAGAATGATTTCTAGTTTGTTTCTGTTACTGAACACCATAAAAAAGAAAAGTGCGATTATATAAGGCACACAGGGGAATCTGAAATACAGAAGGCAGGTCAGACCCAAGGCATATCTGTAAATCCTTCCACCAGGATGGAGAGCTCAGGACCCAGCACAACCCAAACCAGGTTTCACAGCACAGCCTCATTCCTTCTACCCCATCCTGCCATAACTGATATCTGTGGCCAGCATACTCTTACCAGGACAGCACAGCTGACTATTGACCACTACATGCAGAATATTTTGAACATACTAACAACATGCCATTTTGAATAAAATCAAAGTTTTAATACACTTTCTCAGCCTCGTACAAACCCAATACTTCTATCTAAACAGCATCCCCATTACCAAGTGGGACAGATATTTTTAGTTACAAAGATCCAGTTTCCAGCAGAATTAAACTGTTTGGGCTGAAATTTTTTTTTCCTATAAACATAAACTTTAGTTTTCACAAACAAATGAATTGATGAATACACACTGTAAAATCCTAGTGGCCTTTCCTTTGGGAAGCTTTAGATCACAGTTGCTTTGGATCAGGAACTGGCAATGTATCAGTGAAAGGTCTGTCAGTTGTGAACATACCTACTTTTTTTTTTTTTTTTTAAACTCAGAATTTTCCCAGATCTCTCTACCTGGTAGAAAATAAAAATCTGCATGCACACACCTTGTAAAAATAACTTAAATTTCAATACGTAAATTCTCTAAGTTTATGCTGACAGGGCTTCCCTTGCAATTGCAACTAAAAAGCCACTGTTAGGTCATACAGGACCTCTCTGCTCTTCAACTGGTAGAGTACCACAGAGAATTGCAGAAAAAATTAATTATTTTGCCCTTATATCAGGGTTGGAACAGCATACAGTTAGTGCAATTTCCTCATATACTGTATAAAGAGAAAACAAAACACCAAATAGCTTGTCAGTTTAAAGAGTGCTTTCTGTTTGAGAGGAGGGAGAGGTGAGAAGGGATGTTTATGTAAATGAGGCAGAGAAAATACAGAGAAAAAAGATGCAAGCATAAAATTAAAATCTGTATTATAATGCAATCCAATATTGATTCTAGCATCAAATTTTTCAGTGTTACATTTTACAGTGTAATAACATTCTTTTAAAATATGTTTTTCATGTGTAATCTCTCTTATAGCACAATGGGCTCAAGATTTTTTTTTTTTTCAAACAAAGATGGACTTTTATCAAACAAAAAGTGGAAACTTTTCTTTAAACTCTGATCCCAGCTGCTTGATGCAATCCAAGCAGTTGAACGTCTGAAGACACACTGTTCCATACAAGCTTGCACAAAACCATTAGCCCTTCTGCATGTTATATGGTACAGTTTGAGAGCTACATGGCCAGGTATTAGAGACTGAGATTCATGTTTGGGTTTGACCTTAGTAAATTTTGTCATTTTAAGGTGACATGTCTGAAGATACTTAATTCTGTATTCAAAGGCAGTATGACAATAAGGGAAATGGTCCACTGCTATGGGGAAGGTAGTTATTCCCCAAGCATTTTTACCTGTGTTTTGTTTTACCAATAAAATCAGAAGGTTTGACTTCGTAAGAAAGAGGTTTCTTCAGAAAAAGGAAAAGCTGTATTTTTATTAAATCAAACCAGATCCAGACACTTGTCATTCTCTCAAACTGCAGATGATTATGAGGGCTAAGACAAGAAGCATAAACAGGGCTTAGCAATTTTTTTTTTTTAAAGGCTCTGGCTGTCTCATATGTCAGACAGGCATGTGTATTATGCACATCCAGCAGGGGACAAAGATCAGAAATTTAAAGGAGCTGTTTGTGATTTTGGATGGGATGTGGCACACAGATGAAAGAGCAAACATTTTTCCCCTTGGTTTAATGCTAGCACTAGATTCCTAAATTGAGCCCAGCAGGAAACAAACATCCACCACAGATTTCAAAAGATATCTCACGTCTTTGTATTAAAACATGTTATTTTAAGAGTCCCAAATGCTGCATGTCTGATTTTTATTAAGTCCAGAGCCAACATAGGAAGTGTTATTTGATTTCTTTTAAAAGAACGCAGAAAATATTAATGGACAATGGGATGTAAATTGCAGGAAGCCAAAAGAAAATTGAGGAGTAGGAGATAATGGGCCTGATGTAAGAATACTAAGGCCACAGGCTTCGAAAAATTTCTTTGATGACCTTGAGAGCTCACTCAGACTAAAGTTAGTGGATTTTCCTGGGGGGTGGAAGGAGGACAATGTCGATTTTTCTTTTCCAAATGGACTGAGGAGATGTTTCTGATATGCACTTCTGGTTTCCTTCTACATCAAAGAGCTACAATGCTGTATTCCCATAGAGGGCAAAATTAGATATTACTCCACACATTCTTCACACATTTCATGTGTGATTCTTGGTGAAAAGAACAAGAATTCTAGATCCATATACAAATGTAGTTAAAATGTCCAACCCTGAAAATTCTTTTCTTCTAACACTCCATCTTTCTTATACAAAATGTAAAAGTACCAGGATAGGATTTTGCCCAGCTCAATCACAATACACTGAGCTTTTATTTTGGAGGTTGCAGACAATTTTTTTTTTCTTCTTTCCCACTGACTTTGATGATGTTTTGGGATTAAAACAAGGAGCAGGCAGTTCCCATGAGATGAAAGACATAACTGCAAAGAACACTTACTTAGAAGATTAAAAAAAAAAACCCCTCTTGGAGTCTGAGATGCTGTTATGTATTTATTTAAAGAAACACTCCCTTGAAGGGGCTTAGACTTCAATATTTTAACTAAGTTTCTGCTTTTATCAACTCTAGTTGGAAACAAAATGGTTTTTTTAATTGCGAAGCTGATGAAAATTATAACAATACATTCCCAAGTAGACTAAATGTATTATTACAGACAGAAAGAATAGCTCCAAGTTGTTCTGTAAAACAGTGCCAGTAATAAAACCTAAGTTTCATTCTAATTTATGGCCAATTATAACTCCCAGCCACCCTTACCCCAGTGACACCATTTTGAAAATGTTCGCCACATCCCTCCCCCATCAGCTAACTCCTGGCTGGGCACAGAGGCAGCCCCTGCTATGACAAGTCCTGAGCCGTGGTTCAAGAGGTTCAGCCAAGCTCTCAGGCCAGAGTAGGGACCTGGTAGGCTCACACGTCTCTCAGAAAGGACTAATTTATCTTCCTCCTCTAGCCAGTCCCTTATTTCATAATAATTTTAGTGCTTCCACTTCCAGCCCTGCCCAACCCTCCTGTAATTGGCCAAGACAATGAAAGGTTATTGGGTGAAGAGAGGAGGCGCGGGCGGGAGGGGGGAAGCAAAAGTCTTGTTTTCTTTGGGAAGTAGGCTAAAGACAGAGCACAGAAGTACTTTTGACAGCAGGCAGAATTCTGTGTGCGTGAATGAGCTTTCTCACACTCTTGGGTCAGCCGAGCAAGAGGAGAAAGGAGACCTTTGGTTTCTGTTCCTGCGCTGCAAGCCAAGTTGATTTATGTTTCCGTTCATGTAGGCCTAAAATAAGCACATAGTAGTTCACATACATCTTTCACATTGCAGCCAAGATTAATTCATTAGTTATAATATGCTTTGAGATCCCTGGGTAAAAATGCAAAGAACTAAACCAGTATTTTCTAACTCGGGCCCTGACTAGCATCAGAAGATAAAGGTGCACACACTACTTCAGATACCTAAATTCACTACCTTCTGTCTCTGAGTTTCAGATCTCATCATAAGTTGTTTCCAGTACCTCCAAACCTTTGGCTCCAACTTTTGAAATCCACCTTTGGCTGTAAGATTGATGAAGTATTGGATTCACTATGAACTCAGACTAAAAATTATGCAGAACCCTAAGAAAATGCTGACAGAGACAGAAGCAAATACCAGTTAACATCCAAAACTCATTTCTTTTAGAAGGCCAGTGAAACTACACTTAGAACTCCCTTGATGTAGCAACCTTCAGGTGTAATAATTTAGCCCATCTTTATGAAAGATGAGTTCATCTTTTGCAAGTTTTCTGTTTGATATAGAAAGGATTACATACTCTAAAGCAAAAAACATAAAACGTGTTTGCTGTTCTTTGCCAGCTTTGGAATCTAGGAAAGAAAATCTCCTCCTTTCATTACATTTCTCAGCTTGCTGATGTACTTAAGGTTCATATTTCTCCACAATCCTAAAACGGAGATTTATCCTTTTATATTGGATCCTGTATTTGCTTCCAATCACTCAGCTATTCTACAGGGCTTTTCATCAAAATTTGCCCTCGTATTCTGAAGTACCAGTATTTTGTTAAATTGTTCCAGAAGTGTCAAATACAGAATTGCTTTTCAAACATGAATTGGTTTTGTTTTTAAACACGGGTGTGCCATAACTGCTATTTATCATGCTTAGAAGTGGTATCGTATCACCATGGGCTGTGGCTGTCTCTTGGACATGTTTGTGCTTAGTGGTCTTGCACTTAAATTGTGAAACCAAAGAGGGGAAGAGCATGAGGACAGGAGCCACAAAAGACAAAAATCATCTGATTTTTTGAGTTTTGTACAACAGTGACTCCCGATTCATTAATTTCACATAAATACACAGCATTCTTAAAGCACATCTACACCTGAGTACATGGTTGTTCCAGATTGTTTTAAATATGCACGCAGCTTACATTAGTATTTATCTAAATAGAAAGGATATCTTAAAACAGAAATTAATAGAATATATTTACAAACTTCATTAAGAATACCAATAAATTCATAAGGGGCAATAGTCTCAAGAAAAAAGTATAAAACCCAGTCTGCCCCCAAAGGTGAGTGTTATGCATGGCCCAAAGACATTATGGAATGGTTACACTTCAGTATTTCTGAAAAATTAGACCCTAAGAGACTTTCTCCCAGTTACAGAGTTCTCCCTAAGTGCCTTGATACTGGTCATGATCTCTCACTGAACAGCTTTATAGAAGCACCCAATAGATGTCAATGACCACTCAAATCACATTTTGGACTCATCACCACTGTAATGACTAACCACATCTTGTTAAACACGTACACTCAAAAAATCTGGAAAAAGATTTTTATTGGAAATGAACAGAAAGCTGAGCTGACACACACTTTTGCTAAATCAAACCAACAGCTCAGCACCTTGGTGTTTTTTTAATACAAAATTCATCTTTAGTGACCAATAAATGGACTGAAGACTGTTCGCTTCAAGAAAAAAAGATGAAGCCCTCAATTTTAAACTATAAATTACCGTTCTTCAAAAGCTACTTCAAAAACAGTTAAAAGGTTTAAAAAATGGCAAATATAAATTACAATTGTTTTCATGGAAATGCTGGTTTATCTTTAATGCTGCACTGTCAATAGCTTTATTGTCACTAGAAGCAGTGAAATGCAAGAAGTTTGGTATAATTACCACAGTGTATTCACTATTTTAAATTGATCAACTTATGTGATTGATTTTTAAAGATTCAGCATAGGGAAGTAGGGAGGGGATGCCTGGGAAAAAAAACATTGGTTCCATCTGCAGAGTGGAATTGATTATATGTTATGGATGGCTTATGCTCTAGGACTATAAAAAATTGCAGATGACTTTGGTTACTAGAGGAGCTATCAGTCAGCCTGAATTACTGACATATTTTTGTACAGCGTAGCTTCAAATATCTCCCTCGGTTTTCTTTTTCACCCTCAAAATGTAAACATTCAGAGCTATCATCCAAAGGAAGGTCACAAGGTTGAACACAGGAACAAGCTATTCCAGTACCTGCAATTCCATCAAAACCACTCTTATCTTGCAGCTGGTACTCAGGGGAAAGTTTAACTCTCCTCTTCCATTAGCTTCTCTTAAGATCATTTCATATCAAGAGATAAAATCCAAACTAAAAAACTATATCCAGAGACTGTTCCACAGTGATCAGAGAGGGCATTACACCCTTCATTTGATGCTTAAGCACCAACTACCAAAAGGATTCACTGGGTGGCAAGAAACTAGGAAAATAGAATTAAAAAAGAGATTAGGATTCCCAAATACTATCAAATCATAGTAAGGGAAGAACTATAGACTTAAAATCAGGCAATTTAGAAAGCCTAACACACTTCATCTTTGTTCCAAAACGCACATCATAACTAATACCGAAGGTCACTAGGAAAAAGAAAAAAAGAAAAGAAAAAAAGAAGCTATGTTATCTTTATTATCCTTTCCAATCATACACTAACATACCATCCCTTAAGACACAACCACGCTCTTTCCACAGGATCCCATTCCCCTTCTATACTCTGAATGGACAGTGATAATTGAACAAGTCATCATTAATTATTTGGCCTTACTCTTACTATTCAGTGTGAAGTCCCATGTCTTGTTTACTGTGTACTATTCAAAGCCTGATTTGAACAATGAATTATTCATTTGCTTGTGGGTTTTCCTACAGTGCTCATCACAACAACATCTGAATGCGTTACAAACATTAAGTGATTCATTTTCACATCATCTGTGTGCGATAAAGTGAATGATATCATTGTATGCACATTACAGAAGTGGGGGCGTGACACAAGGGTATTAAAGCATCTGTTAATCTCAAGTGCGCAAGCGGAGGCTTGTAGGGCCAAGTTTCTTAAAAATATTTATGTTTGTCACACCATTTGAGTCAGCTTCAGTAGCACATGTGGATCATACCCACAGGTCTCAGAGCAGGCCCCTAGAAAATGAGGAGTACAACCATGATCCCCCGATCACCTAAAAACATTTTGCTTTAAAACTATATTGCACATAAGGTATGAGACAAAAATGTTCACAGTGGAAGCAAAGAAATTCTCAGAACAAACATTTATATTGCAGAAACGTAAAAGAAGGTAAACAGCAAAAACTCAGATACCAGAGCAGAGGCACCGAAGCACAATAAGGATTTGTGCCATGCTGCTTTCAGAGAACACCCGTCCTTTACTGGATGAGGGGAGAAACATAGCGACAAAGGGTGAGGAAAAGGCTGAGGTACTTAACACCTTTGCCTCAGTCTTTAACAGTAAGACCAGTTGTTCTTGGGGTACCCAGCCCCCTGAGCTGGAAGACAGGGACAGGGAGCAGAATGAAGCCCCCATAATCCAAGGGGAAATGGTTAGCGACCTGCTACACCACTTAGACACACACAAGTCTATAGGACCAGATGGGATCCACCCAAGGGTACTGAGGGAGCTGGCAGAAGTGCTCACCAAGCCACTTTCAATCCTTTATCAGCAGTCCTGGCTAACCAGGGAGGTCCCAGTTGACTGGAGGTTAGCAAACATGACACCCATCTACAAGAAGGGCCTGAAGGAGGATCTGGGGAAATACAGGCCTGTCAGACTGGCCTCGGTGCTGGGGAAGGTTATGGAGCAGATCATCTTGAGTGCCATCACGTGGCATGTACAGGACAACCAGGTGATCAGGCCCAGTCAGCATGGGTTTATGAAAGGCAGGTCCTGC
>VYZW01027419.1:121807-187924 GCA_013401315.1 Balaeniceps rex
TCTGGACAGGCTGGATTGATGGGCCGAGGCCAACTGTATGAGGTTCAACAAGGCCAAGTGCTGGGTCCTGCACTTGGGTCACAACAACCCCATGCAATGCTACAGGCTTGAGGTTGAGTGGCTGGAAAGCTGCCTGGCAGAAAAGGACCTGGGGGTGTTGGTTGACAGCTGGCTGAATATGAGCTGGCAGTGTGCCCAGGTGGCCAAGAAGGCCAAACAGCATCCTGGCTTGTATCAGAACTAGTGTGGCCAGCAGGACTAGGGAAGTGATTGTCCCCATGTACTCAGCACTGGTGAGGCCACACCTCAAATACTGTGTTCAGTTTTGGGCCCCTCACTGCAAGAAAGACATTGAGGTGCTGGAGCGTGTCCAGAGAAGGGCAACAAAGCTGGTGAAGGGTCTAGACCACAAGTCTGATGAGGAGCAACTGAGGGAACTGGGGTTGTTTAGTCTGGAGAAAAGGAGGCTGAGGGCAGACCTTATCGGTCTCTACAGCTACCTGAAAGGAGGTTGTAGCAACGTGGGTATCGGTCTCTTCTCCTAAGTAACAAGTGATAGGACGAGAGCAAATAGCCTCAAGTTTTGCCAGGGGAGGTTTAGATTGGATATTAGGAAAAACTTCTTCACTGAAAGGGTTGTCAAATATTGGAACATGCTGCCCAGGGAAGTGGTTGAGTGTCCATCCCTGGAAGTATTCCAAAGACATGTAGATGTGGTGCTTAGGCACATAGTTTATTGGTGGACTTGGTAGTGTTAGGTTAATGGTTAATGATCCTAAGGGTCTTTTCCAACATAAATTATTCTATGATTCTTTGTCTCCACCACTAGTACACCACTAAGATTTCTTAGTTTGTGTGTCTCATCTTCCTCGGCTAGGTGAGCTGGTGCAGTGAAAGGAAGAAATAACACCACATACTCACTTCACACCTCAACCCAAGTGGGAGAGATCCCAGAAGCTCAGAAGGGGCAGAACACAAAGCGACAGTAGATGGCTGAAGGGGAGCGTGCTCCAGGGACCCTTCTCATCGCAGAGCTGGGAGTGCGCCATGAGAGCATGTCATCAGAGATTAAAAAAGGCTTGGGACTCTGTGTGTTTAAGCAATGGGGACCACCTCTAATCTTTCCCTGTTAGATGTAATTCACTCAAATACATCTGACCTCATTGAAAAATAATTTAAAAGCTCTACATGCTAGTTCTATATATTTATACAGTTTCTATTATGACAGCTTCTTCCACAATTTGATCCTTTTGCCAGTGTCTAAACCTGACAAAATCATACATGCAGACCATCTGGCACCTTACTTAGCCTTCCAATAAATGGTTGTCCTTACACAGGGTTTACCTTTCTTGACTACAAGTGAAAACAGTTCCAAACTGTGTTAAACTTTCCTAAGGGGCAGGCATGGAGACAGAGCTGCTGTGGTGGAAAAAATCCTTTCAGAATTACTGTACTAAAAAAATAAAGGCGTTTCTGCTTCTATTCCAATATCCACAGTATTTCCATGAGAAATACAGCTGGATATAGCCTTACCATATACAGGGCAGCACACATGTTGTGTTCGGCAGCTGTAACGAAACAGGCTGCTTGGTATGGTCCAACACTGATCTATTTTTCGGAAGTGACCCAGAATCTGCTCCCAGTTCTGTAAGAGGTCTCTTACAGACTGTGAACATGTTATTGGAAGATGCCTTCCTCCATGCCTTCAAAAATCTGATTCAGTTGCTGCAACCCAATTCAAATAATACAGCAAGGACCATCAGGTCCGTCCTATACTCAGACTTGTAGTGTCTTTCATTCCTTGATGACAGTTTTTCTTCATGGCTTTCCAGGCCATCTGGGAAAGTCCCCTCTGAATTCAGTAATCCTCTTGCGTTTGTTGCAAACCCCGATGCTCCTCTGGTCTTTGCAGGACTCCCCACGCTCATCCTTCAGGAAAATGGGGTTCCTCGCTAACAGCAGTGGTACAGCGAAGCTCAGTCTTCCTTTCTCATTCCCAAGGTGCTACCACACCAGAAACAGGCTACTTTGGTTTTGTGGCTGTCTGAGGAAGACTCTTGAAACCACCTGGAGTGTTTGTCCTATAGCTGACATTACCAGTGGATGTATATACAAGATAAGCCTGAATCAAGGTCTGGCAGCAGATGTTTTCCCCTGCGGGTAGGCAGAATGCCTGGGAGAAGAGGTTGTGAGGAATTGAGCAGGGAGTCACACAAGCCAGTCTCCTGGCATTTATTTGTTATGATTTGCTTGACTCCGATGCTTCAGTTTCTATCAGTCACTGGTTTTAAAGAGGTTGGGTTTAAAATGCTAACCACTGTTGAGCTTACAGGCCAGCCGTCAGATTATGCTGACACCAAACCTGCTGGAGAAGAGACCATGTGGAAGAGAAACACTTACATGATCCTTTCTGCTCAGGACTTCTGTTCACATCCAAGTCTTAACAATTCATATCACTCATAGTAGCTGTGTCTTCATATATAATGTTCTATCCAGTTTCTTCTCATTACATATTATACCTAACTAAAAAGATGCTTTGGCTTAAGTAGATTAAAAAAAAAAAAAAAAATTTACTTGGGGAAATAAACTTATCTCAAGAATTCAGCTCAGCCTGATTTTCAAGTCTGACCCCTCTACAAGCTTTAGGCTTATTAGGAGACCATGGGGATATTTCAAACACTATTTGCTTTTTATGTTTATCCGTTACAGAAGCAGAGTAAAATTGACATGCATTACCTGTGAACAAACTCAGAAGAAACCCAGGTCTGAGCACCTCCCACCCAGAAGAACAATGTGGAAGCTAAAGTAGCAAAAATGAGTTGAGGGTTTTATGGTAAGACTGAGCTCTCGAAGACTAAAGACTGTGCTTAACCCTTGAGAGAGAAGAGAAAGGTGAAGCAGTTCTCGACCCAGACCGTAAACTGGTAACACAACAGTCACCAGTAGGTAGTTTTAACTGGAACAAACCAGGGTGCGGACAAAAAGCACATTAGCAAATCCCCGTTCCACTGTAGCTATCTATGAAACACAACCAGTTTAATACATTCAGACAGGAAAAACTGCAGCACAGGCATTTGATAGCTATAAGTCATGTAAAAATTGTTCGCATTTCTGCTGAAATCTGCATTTGCTGTTACTTTATGACCACCTGCGTCACAGCATTTGTACACAAAAGAAGATTGCTTAAAAGAAGTCAAATATCTGGTATGCTGGGATAATTCATAATTTTGTAAATACTGAGGATAGTTCATTGTTCAACTATGCACTGGTATTCAGCATTAAAAAAATAATTTTCTAATGCAATCCTACCCTGATAATAGCATTCATCCCATTTAAAACATATTTTTTTTTCCCTTCAATATGAGTTTTATATGCCTATGTTGTTTAGGCTATGGTTTATGTTATACCACCATATAACACAAATCATCTTGTGTTTAGTGGGATAACTAGAGAATATAGGGGGAAAAGGATTTTTTTTTTTTAATCTACTTCAATTAAAAATCTATATTTGAAAAACAAATTAGAATATTTATTTTCTACTTTTTCATTTAAACTGATCCATAAGAAAACAATTTCTATACTGGGCTATTAATTGAAAAAATGTTATAGACAGTTAAAATATTATAATATCTGATGATTTTTAATAAACTACTTGGAAAACTTTTACATAATATTCTGTAAATACATCTCTTAAGTGTTATTAAGTTTGAATACAATAATTCTGATACTGTGTTTTAACATGGAGCACAGGTCCCATGGCTATTAGAGATTGAGAGTGCTGCGGAAACTTTACTCTTCCCCTTCCCCTCTTCAGCTGCTAGGAGATCACTCTAATGGCTCCCTCAGGCTGGGTTCAAGGAGCAACATCAACATGCTATAGGAACGGTTGCAAAATTTGATACCTTCTTTTGTAGCCTATTTCCCTCAGGCCAAACTGCAGAGCTTTCACATGAAGGGGGAAAGGGAATAAAAAGGAGACTTTTAGAAGTACGTCTGCCTTGCACAATAAATAAAATGAATTACTGTTGTCCCACGACAGAGAAAAACACCTCCCTGTCCCATCACAAGTTGCAAGACTGTGGCCCTACCGTGTAAGCCCCTGGAGGAAGAACCTTTTTGTTATTGCGAATGTGTAGTAATACTGCTAATGCACAAACACTCAAGCCACACCAACAAAACAGGAATGAGATTGGTCTGAAAATCTTGCATTTTTAAAAATAAGCTTATGCATTTTTTTTAATCTTCTGTCTTCTGAAGCATCAAAATAAAATTCAATCATATTGTCAACGTTTTTTCCCCCCTCTCCCTAAAACTGGAAGTGCTCAAAAGAACCTTTGCTTTTTGTAACAAGATTTCACAGAATTATTCTTCTCCTCCAGGAGCAAAGATCACAAATACCACCCAATCTCTAGAGACACCAGTCCTACACTGGAGCTGTATTAAGTGCTTCTGCAAAATACTCACTTCATATTTTAAATTAAATTTTTAAAAAAGCCAGCCAGTGACTGATTAGAAAGAAGCTGGAAATGTGCCAGGTACTCTATTCAAAACACCTTGAAACAAACTGCACTACTGTCTATATTTGGAAACCATAAAAAGAGTTGCAAAACTAAAACCATATACATGCAAAATATACTTTCAGCCTTCATTGTTTTCAAAGGAAACAAGTACAGATAAACTACAAGGATAACATATGGTTTGGATATGAATGTGGTTTACATCTGTTACTGGTTAATTAGTTCAAACTTTACCCACAGTGGAGTTTCGAAGATGCAGGGACACGAGTTAAATAAGTGAGCCATATTTTAGAATGCTGAACAGACCTAAAAATCCCAAAATCCCACTAGGGTCTTTCAGCCTTGCAGAAGCACCCTTCTTGGTTGGAGCACTTCTCAGTGGATTAGGCATGAACAACACTGTCGGGGGAGCTGGGTCCTTACCCCTGTTCTCATCAGTTGCTCTTATCTCAAGTCAGTCACCTACACACGGAGTCTCAGCTCTGTCACCAGGAAGACATGCTTGATGGCACAGACTTGCTTAAATAACTCATATAACCCAAGCCAGGAGACAAGACTAACTCTGTATTTCTTGACCTAGCCTTTATTTACTCCCAGTAGTCACGATGAGCTTCATGTACACACCTTTCAAATTCAGCAAACAATTTTCCCAAAGTAGTCTCCCCAACTTTTCAGTTTAATGTAAAATAGTGTTTTCTTCTTTCCAAAAAAAATGAGTCCATCTATTTTATCATCATTATGAAGGCGAAAACAGTAAAACTGTGTTAAAGCAAACTTTCAAAATGGTTGTGTGTCCTAACTTTGGCTACTTCTTTTTATTTTAGCTAAGAAGTTAAAGCTAACATTAATGCATATTCAGCAAAGGACATGCTTGCTAGTCCTGACTAGTCACAGGATTAGCCTGTGTTAAGGATTGTTATAAGGCCATAACTTCGCATCTCCAGAACTTAATTTTCCATTTTCAGCATATGTAAAATAATACCTATAAAATAGCAGTAAGACAGAATCAAAATGATGTATCATCATGATCACCTGTGATGAGGGCATCTCCTTAAATCTTATTTATACATGTCTCAATTTTAAAAAGAAAAAGGAAAGCTGATTATAAAAGATACTCCATAGTAACAGCCAATTTTTTTTCCTCTCAAATTGTCTTGGGGTTCTTCAGAGATGCTAATTTTGAAGAATGCTATTTAAGCCTAAAAAAAAAAAATCTTCTATCACCTATGTCAGTTTATTGATCGTTGCTGAAAAAACAGATGGGAAAAACACAAGTTCCCAATACTTGCAATAGCATTCTGGAGAGCTGACTATAGGACACTACATTTTATTGATCTCCTTTTACAACAGTACCACATCTACATTTCAGAATTGTATCAGGGAGTAACTGTAGAGAGTTTCAGAAAAAAAAAATAAACAAAACCCAACAACAAAAGTTGAGTCAGTCAAGAATGATTGATTCTATTCCCTGTTTTTCCATAGCCTTAAAACAGGCTTTTTGGAAAACTATTTTAGCTCCATTTCTTATTTTATTTCCTTTCAATTTCTTTCATTTTTTTCCCTTTTTTTTTTTTTTAAATACTCACTGGTTTAGATTAGTGATTCATATTGACATCAACTCTCTCCCCTTTTAAGGGGGAAGCTACTTTCCTCACACAGCTTTCCCTCATGAAGATCCCCAGTTGAGTTATGAAATCCTGTTAAAGTAGGAGCTCATTTAAATAAGATATAAATCAACAGAAAAAAGATCAGCTTCCTTCCCGCACAGGTGTCACTTCTATTTATTTTGCAGGCAAAACCCAGCGATCACAACTTCAGAATATTTATATTGCAACCCAATCCTCACGGTCCATTGACAACTGATATTTCTTTGTTAAATAGAGCAAAACCCCTTATGGACCCATCAGATCTTGACAGTTTTACAGGACTCCTAGCAAGATTTTCCAGCAACAGGACACTACCGGGCCTTGTAGTCTTGTGTTCCTCATACAAGCTGATGTTAACTCATCTTTGTGCTATACTTCAGTGAAACTCTCTGAGTCTCATGAAGTCAGATAATTCTGAGCACTCTGGTCTGCAACAGATCTCCAGGCATAGCTGGATCACCTGTAAAAGGGAAAAATTTGAGTGCAGATGAAAACAGCAACTTACCTAAGTTAGCCATAAGGATGCCATGTTACACCTCAGCCAAGGAAAAGCATTGCCTACCACTAACTTCCAATATAACACTCAGTAAGCCAGTGCCCTCCCACCAGACTTTATATTGCTGTGTTCATAGATTACGAAGGCTCGACAGTCTTAGCAATAGGGAGTCACAGGCACAGCAGACAAATTAATTGGGGAAAAACCCCTAAACCTACATGTCTCCCAGGACTGAGCAGGTATGACGAGGCACTGAGTTGCAGATGTGCCTGCTGCACTGTAATACGCTGTTACATATGCAGCCCGATGAGCAAGAAGAGGGGAGGAACACAGAGTTCCAAGCCGCAGCAGCCAGGCAGGTGTACCTATAAACCTCTTAATGTTTCTTGTTACTGCTTCAGTCAAAAGCAACCAAGATATTTGTCCCACAGTGTTCTAAGTCTTTGATCTGAACAGAGATAATCTAATACATAATTTGCACAGGGTTGTTTCCTCCCGTTTTCCTTGCTCCCTCCCTCCCAGCAAATCAAATTGTATCAACCCTATAATACATATCCTATCTCACTAGAAGGATGCATATCTATATGGATGCAATATTTATTCAAAATCTCAGCAGTAAACTTCAAAGAAAAATGGTAAGGAGAATACTGGCAATTGAGCAGTATTTAAAAAAAACAAAAAACAAATAAAAAAAAAAAAAACAACAAAAAACCAAAAAACAAACAAACAAAAAAACCAAAACCCAAAACAAATCAGCACCTTTCTTTGAAGATAACATTGTTCATAACAAAAGACTCAGTGACAGTCCAGGTACCAGAAAGGTCCTCTTTGCTGTTCTTTGCAGCTTTGGTACCTGCAGCAGGGCTACAAGAGAACCACACTAGCAAGTGAGTTCTGCTCCCCTCACACTCACAAATGCTTTACAGACTCAGGATAAAGGTGATGTGGTAACAGAATAGTTTCCTTTCCACACAGAAAGTGAAAAGACACATGAAGTGTTCAAGAGCATATCGCAAGTACACTAACAATGAAATGAATAAAGTAATAATTCTGATCCCTAGTACTAGAAATTCTACCCTCATCCGAAAACAATGTATTTCTGCCAAAATCTTTCTGACTTGCTGAAGTACCATTAATATGCTTCCATACACTAGCATAGGAAATGAATTGTGTCTGGTCTGCATGGAAGCCTTTAAAATATGCACATATTTATCAGTCTCATCCTACATGCATAAATCTACCTTTACAATTTCTGGAAAACACTGATAAACACTGCTTAGGAGACAAGAAATGTACAAAGAAAGAAAAGGAATGAATTTACATGGGAATTTACTGTGTCTGCAGGTCATACAAAAGAACCCAATTTTTTCCCACAATTAAATCTATGGTGTTATCAAGACAATCAGTTTATTTTAAGACTGTCAACCCAATATATAAATTTCCTTTTGTGCTTGAAATGCCTTTATCAGATAAGATAGCTTTTGTTTAAACTGCTATTTTCAGCCTTTGCTTTGGGGGTTTTGAATATATACAGTGAAGTAACTTGAGATTTCCTACCCTGTTTTAAAATGTGTTTCTTCTGTCTGTTTGTATTTTGTAATTTCCTGTCAAATAACCTCACCATAATTAACTTTCCTTGCTCCAACCTACTACTATATTTTTTTTTTTAAAGCCATTCCCACTTCCTGAGGATGGTAATAAAACACTGATTACATTCGGCTGTTATCTGCCTTTTCTTCCCCTCCTTCCCCCCTCTCTCACTCCCTTTGTCAAAGCCAGCACTCAGGTTTCAGCTCTTCATGGACTGAGAACGGCACATAACCGGGAGAGGAAGCAAATCAGACTGCAGGAATCCAGATTCATTAGAGTTTATTGGGTCAATCAGCAGCTGGACCAGAGCCAGACAATTAGGTTGTGCGGCCCCTGAAGTCTGGATGCGTCGCTCTCCTTCCAGAGCCAAACGAACTCTGTAGCAGCCACCGTAACACCGGCACATGTCGGCACCGTGCCCTGCTGTCTGCTGCAGCCATGGGGGTGGAAAGAGGAAAAGGAAAGCAGCAGCACACTGCTGCTTCGAATCAGTTACAACTAACTGAAAAAAAAGTTCATTTGGCTGATTTCTTTTTCATGCTGCTTGTTTTTCCAGCTGAATTCTCTCATTGGTCTTCGCTAATTCCTACCAAAAAAACCCCCCAGTTTGCTAATACATCACTGTGCAGAGCCTGTAGACTATTTACATTTCTTCATCTGAAATTCTTTAACCTCTTCCATTTGTCTTCAGCTGCATATTTGTTTCAGCCAAGCTTAGTCCCCACTTAGGCCTCTATCTTCTCACTCTGTCCCCCCTTTCCATTATCCACAAGATGACAGCCCTACCTATTTCAGCAGTTACGCCCCTTCCTCCTTTCCCTTATCAATAAAAGAGTTGGTGTTGTGGTTCTTGTTGCAAGCATAGGCTGAAGCCAATGCACTCACTTCCTCTCTTCCAACTCTACGCTGGATCACATCCAGCCCAGCTTACGCTGTTTCCCCTTGAATGAAAAGTGCTCTTACCAGGGTCATTCATGATCTCTTCCCAGGCAAATGTCAAGCACCTTCCCCTATCCCCCTCCTGCTTGGCCCTTCTGGTTCTTTTGATACTGTTGATCGTTATCCTTGCTCTGACATCTCAATCTCACTAAGGTTTTAAATCAGTCACTATTTTTCCTGTCAATGATTATTCTCTGGGTGGCCCACTGTATCAATGAGCACTTCTGAATGCTCTGCCACTGGCACGCTCTTCTTCTCGTTTCAACATATTTGGGTGATCTCTTGAGCTCATGACTTTAGCACTTACCTCTGCATTGATGGTTCAGATGCCATTTCAAGATTGCCGAAGCAGTCTGAGGTCATCTGACACGAAGGCGATGGCAGGAATGTGTGATAAGGGACAGGAGAGGGGTATAGGCCAGGAGCCTTAGATGGGATCAAGCAGCTCATGAAACAATGTTGCTGGACACATCTTTTCCCCTTTTAAGCCATCCCTTTACACTTATACTCATGCCTCATTTTATCTCCCAAATTTTCAAGTTTTATATTTTATCACCAACATAAATTAACTTGCCCTAATACTAAATGCCCTCCCTACAAAACTTCCTCCTCTCCCTACAACTGGTGCCAACACTGGTATTTCAATGCTTACCACAGCAAATTCAAAGTCACTTGTGACATTTCCTTCTCTCCTCCTGAATATCAAGACCAGCTGCTCCCTTTCAGCCCCTTTCTTCCAGTCTCAGCAGCTTAAATCTCTCACTCTGTACTTTATCCTAACCAGTCTGACAACATTCTCCCCTTGAGTGTCCCAAAAATGCCACTGCCTTCTGCCAAGGCATAAAAGGTACAACTGCTGAACTCATCTTCCCTTCTCTGTTCAGTCAGAAAACCCCCAAATAGTAGTTTCCTAACATGGCATCACATTTAAAGTTCTTTTCACACACTCTAATTTTTTTCTAAGGTTTATATACTTTAAACCTTCCTGAATTGACATAACAATCCTCAAGAACCACAACACCAAGCATTGTGACAACACAAAACCACTCCTGTTCCAGATAGCCAATGCAATTAAGCACAAAGCATAAAGCCCAGAGGTGGACAGTGGGCGTTGAAGAATTTGCTAAAAACGCTTGCAGTCATACCTTCAATTTCCAAGTGAGCTGTTATAAAGGTTAGCTATTTCTACGCAATTCAGGAGCACTGCGATATTCAAGCTTTGCTTCCAACACATTCAGATTTTTCTCTCCTGATGGACATCACTAGGGTTTCTTTGGGAGGATGTGCGGTGGGGCTGTTTTGGGTTGTTTGTTTGTTTGTTTTACACTGAGGCCACGTCTAAATTATGCTTAATCCCTGCACAAGCAACACCACTACATAGTAGCTCTCCTGCTGTTTCGAAGTTACTTATATGGATCAATGTCCTTTTTCTATGTGTCTAAACATTACTTGCTAGCTTTCATTCAGCCTGAATTCTGGCAGCTCTAACTTTCACCCTTTCCTGATAATTTTTTCTCCTTCCTTGGGACACAAAATCCAGACTGTTGGAGTACTTGCAAAAAGTCCCAATTTCTGCACTATTCAGGTCCCTGAGCTCTCCAGTGCAGCTGACTTGCCTTGCTAGCAGTTTGACAAACTCAAGTTTGCTGTCTTTCAAAAACAGTTTTTAATTAAGAACATACTTTTAATCCTCCATTTTAATTAAATCAATTCCTGATCACTTGATCAGAAGTTACTTCCCATGTCTGGCTCTTCTATGATCTCCTCATTAGCTGCTAAAACCAGAACAGATACTCTTTTATTCACTATGTCCTTTCCTGATGTGTTTTGGGGGTTTTTGTGTGGTTTTTTTTGTTTGTTTTTGTTTTTGTTTTTTTTTGGTTTTTGGGTTTTTTGGGTTTTTTTTTAATGATCTTTCACATTGTTAACACTCATGGACAGCCTACTACCTTCTCTTTCTGTTCTGCCTGAACACAGCAACTAAGTACTACTTTTCCAGCAAGATTATTATTCTGCTTTACATCTACTGTTCTCTACAACATTTGTCTTCATGGGTATTTTAGATTCCTCTATCCTATTAACCTGGTATTTAGGTACAAACCTGGCATATTTAAGTACAAACCTTTTCCTTGTTTCTAACTGACCACAACCAATTGTCTTGTCAGGTTAGGCACAAAACTTTTATTAACTGTCCTGTTGATCCAATTAACATGCCTATCATTTCTATCACTTTTTTCTTGCTGTCCTTCCATTACCCATTATTGTAACTTCTCCCTTTTCCACTTCCTGCACACTGAAGCCAGGCATGAATATTGTACTAGCATCTTCAGACCTTTTCCCATCGTTCACATATTCAACTGCTGTAACAGACTCTGTATCGAAGACTACTACCCCACACAGTGAAGTAGACCATCCCTTAAGAAATATTGTCTTTTCTTGAATGGATGCCAGCAGAAACACAGCCCAAGCTTTCCTCCTATCCGCCCATCTCGCCTATGGGCCTTCTCTAGGGACTAGATGAATTCTGGTCGCCAGAGTCCAAATTTTCTGCAGAAATCATGGCAAAAGTAGAACTGGGAAGAGATCTACATATCCTGATGGGTTTGTCCTAAGAGCAAAAACACTGAAGTGCCACTTTAAAATGTAGCAAATAAGTGAGGGAGGTAGGTGCCATGGGCTGATGGAGAACAAGAGTCAGTCTCCAAAAACTGTACGAATTACAGATAGAATAGAGGTAGACTGTTAGGTGCTTTTAAAATAAAGTTGACTTTTGTTTAAGGTAGTGGAAAGGAAAGGGAAATCTAGAAAGAAAAGGATATAGTTAAAGGTAACATGTTTGGAAGACCTTTTGTAGGAGCAGTCTACAGGGATATTAACAGGACAAGAAAGCACATGACAAAAACAGAAAAAGTAACATGACAGACAGAAAGAATCATAAAGTGATGAGAGACTGGGCAAGAGCTTTAGTGGTACATATGGACAAGAAACGTCTTTTCTTCAGAAGGCCACAAGTATCCGAAAACATCAGGTAACTTTTTGCAAGAGAAGCTAAAAGAAAAGTCAAACCAAAGGTGATATTGGACAGAATTCCGATCTGTAACATAAGCGTAGAAAAAATGGTGAGACCATCACTAGGAAATATCACATATTTTCCTCAGACAGGACTCAAGTACAAACATATCTGAGTCATCAGAATAGAAGGTACAGAGAGTAAGGGGAAACCTGCAGAATTATTCCTACTCTGAAAGCCACGTGTAGAATATCCTGCCAGACAGAGAGTGTTAGAAGGAAACAAGTGTAGGGAAAATATGCCTGCTTTAAAAATAAAAAGCATGTTGACTGCTGAAGATGACTAACAGATTCTCAGTGGTCCTGAAATATTGAATGAAATATTCATATATCCACTTATACGATCCCACCCCCCCCCGCCAATCAACCTTGCCTAGCATGCCACAACTTTTGCTGACATCCTACATAAGACCTGACCATTTGAAACCTCCTTGGAGACTCATTTCTGCCATGCTACAATTCAACAGTTATACTGACTTGCCTATGAAGTGCATAGACTTTGCTTATACTCTTGCATCCCAATACCTGCGGACATCTGTCGAACTGAGTTCCTATAGGGACACAGCTGCTAAATATTTCTTATATTTACCATTGGAGACAGTTTGTGTAATATCAGTTAGAATGATATTTACCAACAGAATAAGCACATGGAAGGATTCAGCACTTGCACTCTGTAATGAAGCACGATGTATCACAGCAGAGACATCGGCTCAGTGCCTAACTCCACTTGAAGGAAGACTAGATAGTTTTACCTTATTTCTAAAGAGGGAATCTCTGTATTTCCCAGTAAAGTAAGTCTATGAGGTCTAAATAAGTTCCCCCAAAGAAGCTGTAGATTATTTCAAATCACCAGCTGTCAGCCAACAGGCTGGATAATGGAAATCCACAGTTTCCTGGCTTTCTGCATACTTCCTTGCAGGCTTCAGAGTATTGGTTTCTCCCTTATTTACCTACACTAACTATGATTTCCTTTCTCTTTGCTTCAAGAAAAATGTATTTTTCTTACTTCATCTGTAGGAGATGACAAGAGGGATTAACACTACCAGAGACTTTGCATATGACCTCTTCTTTTATAGGCATCGTTTTTCACAGAGGTTCATTAGACTTGTGTTTCCTAAACTTACTTCAGTCAAGGAATGAACTTTTAAGAAGGATGAACACTCAGCACAGCTGCTTTAAACAAAACCACCCCAGTTTGTAAATAAGAAGTGATTAGAGAAATTCGCTGCAGAAATCAGTCACATTAATCAGCTGGATATAACAGATTGATGTGCAGCCACTAGAGCTGTCTAAACAATTTTGTTAACCTTTAACAAAAATGTGAAAGAATATGCTGCAAAATGGTTCAGCTTTAAATGGATAGGACATGCTCCTTTTAGGAGAAGGGTTAAGTTCCAAGATTATTATTTTATTCAGATTTTGCCAGAAAAATTGGCCTAAAAAGAGCAACTTATAGTTACAGCACTCCTTTCCACAAGTTCATTCCAGGCTGTGAACAACAGCAGCCCATGGCAGGACACAGTATTTATTCAAAGGCAGATTGTAGCTGGGGACTCATCAAGGAAGGCTGATTCTAAGTCAATGTACAAAGCAAAATGAATCATCAGAAACCCTCTAAGGATTTCCTCCAGCATTGCTTTCCCTCCTGTGTTACCACCAAATTTTTTGCAGCCAAAATCACAGTGGAATTGCAGAATAGTCTGTGAAACATGGTGCATGCCTGCAGGGTCACAAGGGCCTGCAAGGGTCCCAGCAGACGGCTGCCAGCAGGCCCCCCCACACCCCAGGGCTGCAAGCCCACCCAGCACACACTGGTCTGCAACCCACAGCTGCGCCTCCCCGAGGAGGCTCACACAGAGCCGGCTGGTGTGACAACATCAAGGCCCATGGCAGAAGAAAGCCAGCTGAAGAGCGGCCAGTGTGGCTGCACTGTCACACGGCCAAGCTTGGTACCTGTGCTCACAGCGACCAGTGCCGTCATCTGTAAGGCACCAATTGCACGTGTGCCAGGCATGAAATCAGTGTTGCTAATAGCCTGGGAAAGGATGGGATGGTTCAACACCTGCAGCAGTGGCCACACACACTTAAAAATAACAAATCTGAACATCAAACACCCTCTCTCCACCCAAGGCTAACTTAAAAATAACACTTAAAAGATACATTCTTCCTTTTTATTTTGCTTTCTCATTTTTGAGTTTGAAGAAGCATCTCTGATTCATATTTCCAGGTTTTCTTCCACAACCACCAGAAACAGAAAGCTGACTTAAAAGGTGAGGAGCAAAAGAAGAGAAACCCAACAAGCAGTCTTTTATCAGTTGTTTTCTTCCAAGAGCTACAGTTTTCAGAGAGGCACCAAAGTAGACACCAATAATATCATGTTCACGTCACTCACGATACATCTCATAATACCTGGAAGCTCTGAAGTCAACGCTTCCAGAAGAAAACCTTACAAGAGTGATCTTGGGCTATCTGTAACTTAATTTTGCCCACACTAAACAAAAATTCATCCTTTCTGTAGCCAATAAAAGACCTGTTCTTTTGGATGCAGGATGGTAGATGCAAGCAGTAGAGCTTCAAAAGCAGGATGCAATGTTATCAGATGCAGGGAATTTAGACAAATTCAAGGAATTGTATTTTATATGCATCTACTTCTAATACTTATCAACCCCAGTTTACACAGACAGAGGAAAATTAAGTTTGGAGTCAACTCTTACTGAAGTCTGATTCAGATTTTAGAGAGTTACAAGCTAGAAGGTCTGTGATAAACTCCACTCTGTTACAATAGCATCTCTCATACTCAGCAGGGACATTTGTTTAAGCGACAAAAGAATTTGGTGTCAATCCCTCTCACTGGGTAAGCTGCACTTGATCTGTACAGCCAATGAATAATAAATCAATGCAAATTACACCGCTTTATCACTAACAACCATTTTCTGGTCAGCTACACCACAGACTACAGTCTCTCCCACAGGAGACAAATAACCCCCAGAGACTTAAAATAGGAGTTATTTATAGCCTGCAGGGGAACAATTGGGCTCTAACATATAATTTGCACCACTGTTTATATTTGCAGTGAATTTGGCCCTTGAAATCTTTGGCTACAACAAAGGCACAAGCTGCTTTCATCATTAGTGCATGACTCTGCAAATTATTTTAATTGATATTTGAATATTTAGCTGTTAGGCAGCTTCCCGTGCCCCACAAGAAGTGCCTGCCTTACACTCGACAATCGGATCACTCGTACCCTGTTTCTTAACCTCCTGTAGCTTTCCTGGGTAACAATTTTTGACAGAGATAGCAACTGTCTTAAGGTACGAACTATCAAAGATAAAATAAAGCTCCATGTTGGGACTGCAGACATCTTGAGAGGGGAAGGTTTATTACTCACTCTATATTAGCACAGTATAAAGCCATTCCTCTTTCGAAAGATGGATGGGTTTAGCCCCTCAGAGGTGCCAGGCAGCTGCACAGATCTGGAGAAAGAGGCCTTGAGGCCACATCACAGCCAGTCAGGGCCCCACCTTTTACTGAGAAGATGGATGCTCTTTGCATAGCATCATCTTCATGACCATCTATCTAGAACTCATCATTGAGCACTAAGGGAAAATATCACATCGATGCAAACCAAAGCTAACTTCACCTATTTGAAACACTTACAAGAGTGTGGTATAATACAAGATGCTACCATAACATCAGGCAAGTCATCCACAGTTTGCTTACCCACAACAGTTTTCCCCTGACGCACAAACTTCAATCTGAAGTACAACTCTCTCCTCATGCAAACGTTAACAGACAGCTTTGATGACATGGCCAATCATTAACAACAGCAGTTCTCTAATTAATGCAGGGACCAACCGTCCAGACACAAACCCACACTGTGCAATGCTTTGGATGCTGTTCAGCAAACAAGCCTCGCGTGGGTAATGGCACATGAAGTCTTGTGAACATTTGAGCCACACTAAGGGCAACAAAGGCTAAGCAGCACCCCATGGTGAGAGTACGCACAGAAAACGCATGGGACGGAGGGAGGGGAAGGGAGAAGGATGCCTGTGAGCTGCCTCCGAGCCTGGTAGCGCCCACCCAGCACCCCCGCTGCAGGAAAACCCCAGCCTCCACCACATTGGGCAGTGAAGACAGCTCCCTGACAGCACCGATGGCGCAGCCAGGTCCATACAGACTGTAGTCAAGGGCGGGTATGGCAGCCACTAGGAGACCTACCCCTCTTGCAGCACTCCAAATTAAGTCGACCTCAGCTGCTGCGGGGTCTGAGGTTATCGGGGCACAGATCTCTGCAAATAAAGAAATACAAACTGTGGGCATCTGGTTGGGCTCATCTCTCTGTGACCAAGAAGCTGCTTTTAGGGCTGGTTCGACTTGCCCTGAAGGCTTCCCAGAGCACTGTATGTATAATAAAGATGATTGAAGCGCAGACTATGTCAACAGACACTTCCTTTGAGAGAGGTAAACAGGAGGACAGCACCTCACTCATCAAAACCAACCAGACATACCTATAGGGCACACAGAGCCAGCCAAGATCCTTTGGGGTTTTCTCTTTCCTTTTAAAAAGAAAACATTTATTTTTTTTCCCGAATTTAATATTAAAAGAAGAAAACACTGGCAACACCCATGGTGATGTTATGTCAGCTGCTTATGTCAGGTCAAATACAGTGCAACAGGAAGCAGGGGCTCCACGTGAATATGACCCCATCAACTCAGTGCCATTCTGCTCCTCCGTCCCAAATACGGACTGCTAAATGATACTCAACAGAGAGAGCACGTCCAGACCTGCAGCTTTCTGCCCAGCCTGCCCAAGAGAAAAGCACCCTTTTAGAAGGGAAAAGGTAGTTACATGCCAGACTGCACCTCTTTCAGTAGCTCACATAAGATCAAGTCCTCCCGTCCCAGAAAGAAAACTAATTGGGCATTCTTCCTTGGTCTCAATGCAGTGGTGGAAACAGCACAGTGTAGGATAGCAAATAAATATTTGGAGGGAAGACATTTTCAGCCATCCAGCTCATAAAAGCAAGCAGAAGACAGTAACCTGGCACAGCACTTGAGTAGCCATCAGGATAGCCAAAGTAAATGAACACAGTGACTGAGAAGATAAAAACTGGGACCCATTCAGAAAACTATTCATTTTCCAAGTTTATATTTTGCTAGTTGTAAGATACACAAAACCATTCTCTAATGCCTTTATTAAAATGCATATTTCTTAATCTTACCATCCTTGTTATCCGAGTTGCCAGGTTTTCCCACTGTGTCAGACCATTGGAAGCAAAGCACCAGGGCAAAGGCAACAGCAAGGCTGTTTCCAGCCTTGTCAAGCACCTTTCCCCCTCCCAGCCTAGCACAGAGCAGGATGTAACTAGAATCTCTTACAAGACAGATCTTAGCTCCTCCACTATACAGCGTTTGTCACTTTTATTTTTTTTAAGCTATTCAGTAATTTTCCTGGTACAAAGTGCCCTAGGTGATGCCTTAAAATGTATGGAAGATGGGGCTGGGCTGCTATAGCCAACTACGTAAAAGCCCTTGTTTGCTTCTCTGTGCCTCTCCTCCCACGACCAGGAAGTCTTAACATGACCGAAATTTACAGCAGTAATAACAAACCACTGCTAACTGCAAATTTTAATTAGAGCATTTGCCTCTGGTGTAATGCAGTAATAAGGAGAAAATGGGTGTCTCTGCTTTCTTCTAAGGATGTCTGTATGCAGGCAGGTACAGACAGACCTGAGCTTGCTCTGCCTGTGCTCCAAGCTGGCTCCCGGTTAAAAGCTGTGTATCACTTTGTATTGTAGGCCCAGTATGCTGTGCACAAGCAAATAGGCCCGGCCACTCAACACACCTAAGCTTGCCTAGATGACTGCAAACAGAAATGAGAATTGTGCCCCTGTAGCAAGGGGTGTGGGGGGAAAGAGATATTTTATCTTTACATCCAACACTTGTTCACACTTGTCCTAAGAAAAACAAGTTTGCCAGTATTGCCCTTGTCTTCTTATAGGAGTATGTATGTTTTTAGAGTTTTTCTGGCTTGCTGTTTGTTATATTTAGGTCACTTGCAAGTATTAAGCTATCATCTGCACAGAGATGATAGCAAGTATAACAGAACAGTAATATTCGGAGAGGATAAACCACAGTAGGTAGTGGATTATAATAAAGAACCAGTGAAGCCTGGCTGACCCTTATCAGAGTGAGTCAGCTGTTGCTAACACCTCTAAATTAGGGTTTACCACTTTTGTTTTACTCCGGCTATCTTAAAAAAGAATCACAGCAAAATAACGGAATGTGAACAGGGACATAAAAAAAACGGGTGTAAAACCAACAAAAGTATCTATTCTTTTTATTAGGAGGTTTACCAAGTGCCTAACCAGTCAACAATCAAGCCACTAAGACAACGTAATAAAATTAAAGTAATTTTTTTGAAGACACTGGAAATTTTACTATTGAGCATCCTATACTTCTGTTGTCTGACAATGGTCTTTTGTTAACCCCTGCTCAGATGCTGTTATTGAAGAGGAAAACAAGAAAAGGCTAGGAACAGCAGGGTTCTCAAGAGCAGGCTAAGCATGGGAGAACTGACTCCTCTCTAGCACCCCAGAACCACATGAAGGCACCCACCTTCAGGCAAGATAACAGACTTTTCTCCTTGCTGTTGTTTCACTAGCTGAGCAGGAGCCAGGTGATTTCCAGCTCTAGCCTGGGGGCAAGTAGCCTTCCCTGCCCTCCCCCACCGACAGGAGGCCTGCTCTTCCCAGCAGGTAAGCTACCTAGCTGGAACTACTGACTCCAACCTCCAGCAGGACCCAGCAAGTCCTTCCTCATCATCATTCCCCACCTCTCATCTTAGCAGCAGCAGGATTGTGGAAGTGCTGTGGAGAGCAGACTAGTCCCAGAGGCAGCCCCAGCTGGCAGATGCCCTCGACCCTTAGTGTGGCTATTTGGGTAAGCTGCACAACTTTGCTTTTATGTTTGATTTCTGGAGCCCACCTGTCCTGCAGAACACCAAAGAGCCGCCTTTGCTCTCTCTCTTCACTTTCCTGCTTTCAGGCTCAAATTTAGCAAATAGCAGCCCATAACACATGGCATTGCCTCGCCATTCTGTGCCATTGTTACCGGTACTGAGGAAAAGCACTAGAGACAAATAAATAAATATTAGGGAGGAAGAACATGTATTACTTCAGTAAATTCATCAGTTAACATAAATTAATTTGGGAAACCCCCAGGAAAAAAAAAGAAAAAAGAAGAAAAAAATCTTCATGTATGGCAAAGCCAAGAGAATATAAACCCTAAACATCTTTCCCTCTTTTTCCCTTGCCAGTAAGACTGGGAGAGAGCAGGTCAAGAAAAAACATCACAACTTTGCATGCTGTCAGGCTGCTATTCAAAAAACAAGACAGAATATGAATGTAACCCGGTTTCAAGTGGATCTGGGAGAGCCTTAATGCTGAAGTTTGTATGCCAGCTTTGTAATTATTAAAATCTCAGACCAGCCCTTGTTTCTGAGTACTGGCCTAGATTAGCAAGTCACCTGAAAGTTTACAGTAGGAAAACCGTATGGGCATATTCCTGTAGCTACATGTGTACAGTAATTATGGCATAGGTAAGCAATAACACATGCCCAAGGCATCATACTTGGTGAGGCACGAGGCTTACGTGCATATCTACGATTATGACTTCAGACTTCAAAGTACCTTATTGCTCAGAAGAAATTGGTAGCCTATTTCCTTGTAAAAACACACATAAGGATATATCACTATAAAACACATATAGGTGCTGATATAATAGGAGGTTTAAAGTGTGGGTACCAGAATTGTGGAAGGGGGGAAGAAGGATATTAGTTAAAATATTTTCCTATATTGTTTTAAAGTGAGCACACTTTAAAGTAGCCGGCAAAAGTAAGCATCACTTAAATTCTAAGACTGCCAGTTTTGTGTTGATGCCTGGAATCTGGCTACTTGGCAGGCACCACTTCAAGCTTGTGTTCCCCTCTGAGAAACGGGGTCCTTTCCAATGCATCATCCACTCGATTGTTTTCAGACCTCTAATCAATCAAGAAATCCCATCACAATCGTGATCAGCGTCTGTGGGCTGACATTCATGCATAGCAATTTATGACAAAAATCAGTAGTAAGTGTTTCCCTTTTACATGGCTTTTTCAAAATAGGACCACATTTTACAAATGTACATTTTTCTGAAGATTGCTTTCTAAATGAATAGCACCAACTTCAAAGCAAGTGTTTCTGCGAGGGCTGTTATAACATTCGAGTTCTTACATGATCTCAAAGGCTGCAGTGTGACCTAGGAGGCAGCCATAATGAGACACAGACAGTGAATAAAGCACTGATTTAATTATGTTGTTTGATATATGATGACCTCATCCACTGGT
The DNA here is from genome assembly GCA_013401315.1 of Balaeniceps rex. Lineage (NCBI taxonomy): Eukaryota > Metazoa > Chordata > Aves > Pelecaniformes > Balaenicipitidae > Balaeniceps > Balaeniceps rex. Next base: position 142,451 of record VYZW01027419.1, read on the forward strand.
GTTTATACTAACGTAGTGCTTGAAATGCTTTATCGACATATGGGAAGGCACAGTCTCCAGCCTGAAGAGCTTACAGTCTCAAAGACAGAAACCAGATGAAGGGTGTTCTCTTCCTGTAGCTTATTGTAGGTTTTGAAGCTTTGCTTGTTTCCATCAGGTCTTAAATATGCACTGAATGCTGGAGAGCAGGTTGCTGAGCGAGTACTCTAAGCCTGGTGGACAAAACATCTACTGCATGTTTCTTCGATTACAGAAGAGGATTTGCAATATGGCAAGTCTATGTTCCTACATACAATCAACAACAGGAAGACGCAAACGCTGGTGAGGTGGAGGGAAGCTATAGCTGTTTACAACATCTCCACCAAATTCCTTCAGTTTTGGAGATACCTCGTGCTCCAGCATGAGCTTTGACCCACTGTTGTCTGCTGCTACAGAAAGAAGAGTGGGGGACAGAGTCGGTAAAACCTGCTAGTTCCTCCACTAAAGACTTCCATGAAGGCGACTGTGCTGTAACCATCTCCACAGAAAAAATTAGCAGTTGAGGCTCAGAGTTTGGTTAAATATACATGTATATCTTAGTTTGCACTCCTGATTAAGATTCCTTGAAAAATATGCAGTAAAGTAACTCTTTATGGTGCTAACGCCATGAAAAACTCCATGAAGAAATGAGTAGTTCTCTATTCGGTGCACCATCTGCCAGCCACACAGTAAATAAGGCCATACAAGAAATGGTGAGAAACAAAACATCAACAACTTACCCACTCATTAAGCATTAACCATGCTGTGCACCGAACGATATGCAGGCCTTGTAGAAAAAAGAAGTATGCAAACCTCTAATTAAAGGCAATCAAAATGAATATTTACCAAGAGGATGAACGAGTAGCTTTAATTGTAGAACTTTCTAGCCTCTGATTGCTTGGTTTTGCAACCTTGAATTTCAGCCCTGTTCAGTAATCTAAAGGCCTAACTTAAGGCATTATTTATCTTATTTTACTTCTATACAGGAAACCCACAAAACACATGCAGTTGACACACTTTTACCCTTATTAGGTATGCACACATGCTTTCACTGACACCTATCATAGCAACCAGACACAAAGACAGGCTAAAGAAGAGATACCTCAGCTCTATTTTGGTTTAAGATAATTTTGGAATACAAACGGGGCTTCAGGACATCCTTTCTCTTAAAGTGAGTTTTCTCAGCTACACTAGGTTTTTAAATCCCTATTAAAAAAAAATCCAATGAGTCCTGCTAGCAAGGATAAAAGATCAAAAGAGTATAAATTAAACACATTATTAGTGAATAAAATGTATATATACACACATATATATTTGGAAACCTTTAAAATGGTACACAGAAGTTAACCAATGAGAAAGCATTTGCCCAGCAGAGCTGAAAAATAGCTGAGAGAGGCTAACAATAACGTGTTTTCATTTTCTTTTCAAACTCTGGTACAAATTCAGCTAATATGACTTTGTATGATCTCATGCCGGGATAGGAGCCAAAAGTTTCACTTGAAATCTTTGCAGTTATCAGATCTGGAAAGCTTTTCAATCACTTACGTTTGAGAAGCATTAAAAAAAAAAAAAAAAAAAAAAAAACCAGAGATAAAAGGCCGGGGGCTTGAAACATTTATCACTTCATCAGACTCGTCCATTTGATGCTAGGTCAGCATCTTTACAGATACAATGGAATGGTTGCTCTACCTATATTTTGAGAGGTTTTAGAAAAAAAAAATAGAATCAATGAATGTACAGGGTTAGAAACAGGCACAGAGCAACAAGGCCAGGCAATCCATATGGAGAACAAGCTCCTTAACTAGTGTGTCCGGGAATGGAAACACTCCTAGGCATACAGGATGGTTTCCAATATTTGCTCCTAGCAGCAGAAAGCTGCAAACATGCAGCCAAGTTGCTTTGGTGTCATCCTCGCAAGCACCAGCCCTGCCATGCAGGGGGGACAGCAACTGGGTAGCACGTACAGTGTAAGTGCATGCCCCCTCAAAGGTCAGGATCACTACAGCTGGACAAGCTCTACCCTCCACTGTGCCATGGGCTGGGGATCCCAGGCCTGCCCATGCTACAGTCTGGTCGGTCACCAGCATCTCCCTCTCAGCAGTTGTCTAGGGAATCGGGACAAGTTCAAAAAGCCCTCAGACTGACCTAGACCAAGGTTGAAAGAGGAAGACGATGGGATGTCCAGGAAAACATAATGCCCTGCCTGGAAGCAAATGTTATCAACATATTCAAGCAACTGCTGAAATAAAAGACTTCCAGCTCCATATGACACCACACAGGGACTACATGAGGACAGATCAGGGTAACAAGTACTTTTCTGGCATATGTTTGCTACCTCCAGTCTCCTCCTGATAAAACCAATATACCACAAACACTTTGGAAGCACAGTTGTAGCCAAGGAAAAGCAGGCACAAGGTAAAACTGAATACAACCACAAGCACAGAGTGCTCTATACCTTGCCAAGCTGATTGCTGTTTTGAAAGACTATGCCAATTTGTGAGTTATTAGGGCAGCTTCAGACCTGCTCTGGTTTCAGGCAGGAGCCACATCTCACTAAGTGATAGCTCACCTACCCATTACAGGACAAATGCTACTCATGCAAAGCCCAAATCCATAAAACATTCACAACCATGTTAATCTTACCCTCAGCAGTGAATACGCAGGCCAGCATATAACTGGACTTGCTTATGACAGACTTAAAAATAAATTTTAAAAACATTATCTTTTCTAAACAAGCCAGTATATGAAAAATAGGAAAAACAGAGCATGTTTTTAGAAAGCACCACGAAACACTGAGATACGGGTTTGTAGGCTCATCATTACTCAAATTGTGTGATCCTAAGCAGTCCTCCTTTTTGAAAAATAGAAAATACAGAAAGTACTATCAAAATGTTTCTATTGCTTTCCCATACTTACATGAAAGCATTCTTTGTGCATGCAAGCAAATCATGCTTCTTCATTTCCTTGCTCAGGAAAGTTGAATATTCCTCCCTCCAATAAGAGCTGCCATTCACATTATACTGGTAAACAAAAATGAGAAACCTGGAAATTGAATCTTACCACTGTGTCTTTCTTGACACAAATCCTTGCTCTCCCATTACCTTCCAAAACTCCCCCTCAAAACACTCTTTTTTTTTGTTATTGCCTGCACATTTCTCACCCCTTTGTTCTTTCCTCTTACTCAGAAAGGTCTTATTTCTGGCTCCCCAACTTTGTCTTCACCTTTTCTCTCTCACCAACTGCAGGGGAGACTTTCAGACATGCTCCCAAGTACAGCCCACCAAGAAACTTCTCTGGAGGGAAAAAAAAAAAATTTGGTGTACACAGTTCAATAGAAGTATTCCCACCCACTTCACTCCCTACTGCTTCCTGTCATCCCGCTCTTTGTTCTGGAGAAGCCACACAAGTTACTACTCCCATTTGTTTCCCTCCTTCACCCACTGAGCTCCAGATGCTTTGACACACCACTGACACCCATTTCATTCTGCTGCCTACCCTTCTCCCCCTCCGAGTGCCAGGACGCTCCCATACCTCACTGCAGCCTGCTCCACCTCACCATGTACCTCCTCTTCCTCTCCAGCATACGTACACTTGCACCTGCTGCAGATTTCTGCTTCAGGCAAAGCCTCAGACTTCCTCCCTGACACCTTCGACACAATAATGTCATTGTCTCTTCTTTCTACATCACCCAGGGCATTTTCCTTGGGCTGCAGGGTTATAGGCAACATGGCAACGTCTCAGTTCTGGCCCTCTGAAGCTGACAGAGCCCTGTCCAGATCCACCTCTTTTTGGCATTGCCTGCCCCGACGCGCATAGGAGGAAGACGCACTTAGGAGGTCATCCCAAGCTGCCCTGGATGGTGTGCCTCCATTTTCAGTCCTGCACATGGCTTAAATAGACTAAATGAACCTAAGCTACAAGAAGGTTTAAATTAATACCAAGATACTGCTGTTAATCTGCCAGCGTTAGAGCTCATTTTTACTAGTTCCTAACTATTTCTTGTTGTGCCACAGCTTGGTGCAAGAGTTGTCTGGTCAGCGATACCTGCAATCAAAAGCTCATCCTGTTATGCACTGCTCAGCATCAGTAGCTACACAGGACCACATACACGCTCCTGATGTGCCTGTATAGACACAGAAGTGAGAACCCCCTGCCAAAAGCCAGGGCTCTAACACCTATGCTTTTCCAACAGGAATTGGTTCTACTTACTTTGAACAGATTGTACTAAGCAGCATATATCTTATTCAACAGCCAGTACCTGAAGGTACTCCCAAAGTTGGAAGAAAAGAGAGTCAAGATTTAACTTCCACAATAAGATCATATGTCCTTTTCTAATGATGGCCCCATGTACCTACAGTCAGAGCCAAAGACAGAAAACCTGAAGTGAACTCCCATCTATCCTCCGACCGTGTTTGGTCCCTAGTTTCTCTCTTCCTCTCTGAGGGCAGGGAAGGAGCAAGGGAGGCAGGGAGAAACCCAAGCTGAGTTTGCAGGCGCTGGAACTAACTTGCCCGTCACCTCCACTTTAACAGGCTTCACAAGTAGCCCAGATGTGGTATGCACATATCTGGTGCTGATGCTGACCAGTCTGTTTCACTAACAAATACATGCAGGGGGCTCATAAAGCTCCACCTCGAGCTCTTCTCCGGTTGCAGCCTTACTCAGATCTGCTTCAAGAACAGCTAAATTTATTTTGTCAGTTCAGATTTCTTTGATGTTGGGTGAAAAGCTTCCAAATATAAAAGTTATACATCAGAGAGAGTTGGGGGCAGGGAAATTTGCGGAAACCTCACACCACTCTTCATGGAAACCCTCTTATTACTGAAGAGGAACAGAAAACTCTGAAGGCTGGTGTTTGTAATTAAGGGGTGTGTCTGTAGTATCTGAAATTTCTTCCATTCTTATATACAGCCATCAGAATTGTATCTTCCTGTTTTGACTAAAGACCTTCTAAAGTAAGGACAGAATTAATTACGAATTATCCCATAATTCACTTACCTGTCTTTCCTGGAGCAGGAAGGAAGGAAGTTCAGAAACCTCTGTGTAAATCCTTCAATCCCATTCACACTCCTACTTCAGAAGTGTAAATCCTCATGCTGCTCTGTGACTCAAGCCTGAAATAGAGAAAAGAAGAACAGGATGGGAGCACTTAGTAACTTTATGTAATGCACTGGTGAAAAAAAAAGAAAAACAAAACTATAATAATAGGTGCTTTAAAACAATTAGTTCATACTATATTATGTCTTGCAGACACTCAAGTCAAAGACATTGCTCTAATTCAAGGTCAGATGACTGTAAGATGACAAAACCACAATGCTTTTATATGACTGCATAGTCCTATATTTCAGTATTTTTCCTGTTCAGTTACAATAAATACCAGTTAGTCACCACAAGCTCTTCAGTTACTGGAGGAAGGCCAAAATTTCTGTCCGGATGCTTCCTTGCTAAAAATTTTCTTGAGCAGAAACACAACCTGGAATGCGCTTTTAAAACACAGCCTTGAGAAATAAAATTTATTGAACTTTCGTGCTACAAAAGGAAGCCAAATTGTGTCAACGAAAGACAAATTCGCCCTCAGAAGTGTATTTTCTTGTTCTCTGCAGCCTCTGCAGTCACTGGCTTTCAGTGACTTTTATTTATTTTATTTTACTGAATCAGCTCCAAGTGCAGGACAGAAGTGCTGGGCAGAGGCAGTAGGTGATGTCCCTGTAATGCTGCAAAGCCCTGAGGGCTGCCTTCCAGCACACCCCTCACATCACGCCTTCTGCTGTTACCCAACTCCTGACCATCTTGGAAACACAGGCTACAATGAGATGGCAACTGGAGGTTTAACAGTCAAAAGGTAAGATCAAGACTCAAGCCAGTAAGTCCATGTTTGCACATTGCTCATGCAAGTATATTCTTGTAAATATATGTTCTCATGCCATTTATTTCTTATTCTTAAGTTTATACTTAATTTTTATATAGCATTATTATAAATACCTGTTTCCTCAATCGTACTTTTGTGTGTGCCCATGTGTATGGGGAGAGAAGGGGTACAATTAACACACAGTGTTAGATTACAGTCTCACAACCAAAGCAGCCAACAGTCACCAGCTTGTACCCAGAGGTTCTGTAGCACATACTAAGAAGCACTCTCAAAAGAATAGATACAGCATTTTGACCACTGTGGTGTGTCAGTAAGATCCCATGCTACACACACGCACAGACACACACATACAATGCTTGTAAGGGTTACAGTTGAGGTCACTGCCTTGGCAATCCAGCAGTTTTTGGTTTATGCAAATAGCCGTTTTGGGAACTTGCAATCAGTTTTTGTATAATCATGATGTATATACAGTGTACTGTCCTCCGCGCGTGCAGGACACGTGCAGGGCGTGGAGAGCTTTGCCTTCACAGACTTCTGGTGGTTCAATTTACACCTGAAGCAGATACAGCACCTATGAATGCAAATCTCTTCCTTTTACAAACGTATTTGATTGTATGTGACTAAACATAAAATGCTGCATTCAATTACCTTGCTGAGGAACGCACTGCACATTAAACTAGTAATGGAGAAAAGATCACTGACTTCACGACTAGAAAGTCCCATGTTCAAAACATACAGCCGCATTTTTTATAACTTAAGCAACTAATATTGGAAAAAAAAAAAAAGGAAAGATACCCATGGTGGCCTCTGGAGGGGGAATCACATGAATTTGGGCACCACTGGCAGCCACAAAAAAGATGAAACCTAAATTTGATTGATTAATCAAACCTAACATCATTAAAAAGTTGCTCAGATCCTTGACTTTAAGGACTGGATCACTTTTTGTAGACCACAAGGAAGTCCTCTAACTTCTCCAGCTCAAATGGAAGGGCTCATTATTAGAAGACGTGAAGTATGGTTTGTAAATGTTCATGACAACTCCCTCCCCATGCACTTTGTGCTGGCTGCCAAGAACATGTCAAAGCCCAGCTGTCACCAATATCCATGATAGCTTCTTCAAACACACAGAGACAGACACCTTAAAATCTGCCAGCAGCTGGTATGAACAAGGAAAGCCATAAGTCTCAGATAGCTCTGGAATAATCACTTGAAATGCATGCTTTGTTGCTCAAGTTAAAAATAAAAATGGATGGGCACCAAAATAGAGATGGGTTGTTTACTGGGCAGACTTTGAGGTTCACACTCAAGCTTGGACCCACTGAAACCAAAGGGTACCTGGATTTTTTTAATTGGCCCTAAATTCTAACAGCAAACTGCAGGCTACAGTGTTTGCCTCATTTTTGTCCAAGCAAACCTGCACACACAAATCAACCATATTACATTTCCTTATATACTCTTACAAGACAGGGAGAACATAGGAGTTCATGAAAATACATTAGATAATTGCAATGTATCTTCCATTTATCTAAGAAACTTGGGTCTGAAAGTCTGCCTGGTTTCAGGTATCTAATTCTGAATGATCTGATTTTAGGTTTATCATAACCTCTGCAAATAGGAAAAGAAAAATATGTTATTTTTAACACATCAAAACAATACCACCTTTATTTAAGATTCAAGATGGACAGCTAGAATACTTTACTTTTTTATGTGACCATGTGCTTATATTTCATGAAGCAGCCAACTAACTGAATAATTAAACCAAGATACATGGCTGAGATACTGAAAAGAAAATCCCCTTCTTCTCTGCATAAGCTCTGCTATCCAGGCAACCAACAGTAAGTATCTTTTAATACTTTTATCTATAAGAGAAAAAAAAAAATTAGAATAGTCACAGAAGCCAAATCCTCCTTTTCAAAAGCCTGCCAAAGTCATCTGAAACACTTTTGTCAAACATACACAGCAAAAAAAACTAAGGCAGGATCTTCTTATCATTTGGAAGAACAGGAGGGAAGAGAGGAGGAGAGAAACTGATCAAAAAAACCAACAGAATAAATCGGACCACTTAAATGCATAAATGCATACATCTTCCTCCACAACATTCACAAGGGCCATCTGTGTGCGCCTGTGAAGGAAGCCCTGCCAAAACAGACCCAGCTACCAATCACACCACTGGCCAGGCAGGATGGCAAAATTACTCTTTTTCCCTGCTTTTAATGCAAGCAAACCAAAGAAGATAAGGATCCTGCTCACTCTGGGCCTGCAGCTGAAGGCAGCAAGCAGTAGGTGGGCAGCACGAATTAGGGTTGTGCAGGATGGCTTCACGTACAAGCTGGATAGGAGCGCCGGCGCAGGGGGACCTCCATCCTGACCCCTCTCCCATGGCACCACATTTGACATAGTGCTGCCTTTGCGCCCTGGGCAGGCAGAGCTGCACAGCGCTCACACATGCAGGGTTGGGACCAGGCTCGAGATCTACACGTGCCAAGATGCATGAAATCAGTTCAAATGCCCAAAAGAAGCAGCTTCAGATGCAGAAGGTCAGTAAATGCCAATTACTATATTGAAGAAGAAACACCAATGTGCACACACACACACACACAAAAGAGCAGGGAGGGCGATGGAGAGCATCTCTACTCTAAAACCACTGTGAAATAAGGTAAGTTAAAGATCAAGCAGATAAGAGGTTTTCCTGGAAATGCAAATATATTTCTGGAAATCAGTCCTGATGTTCTTCCCTCCTCCAAAAAGTGTTATGACTGCCCCCAAAACCAAAAGGTTTCTGAAGGATTACTTTCACAGCCATCACTACCACTAATGATAATTTGACAGTTATGTTAACAAGTAAAATCATATTGCTTTGTCAACACAATGCTGATATGACCTAGAATTTGGCTGTATTGCTTCCAAAGATATTATCAAAGAAGTGGCAAATTTAGCCTCAAGACCTTAGAAAAGTAATTCATATTTGCTTATACCTATTTAAATCCTATCCAATGCAGCCACAGCGAGGGGGGGGAGGGCAGACAGGGAGGTAGGTTTCAAGGCTTGTTTTCTTAATAAAGACCATACATAATGTGAGCCATGGGCACCTCAGGAGAGAAGGTGGTCTGAATCTCCTCTCTCACCTCACCCTCAAGAAACACAACAGGGGAGGAGGCAAACCATACAAATCATACAAATCTGGGTCACATCAACCCAAAGCCCGTATACACTGTGACAGTCATCCCCACTGCCCTATTTCATGCTGTGACCCCTATCATCCCCCACTGGAGTAGAAGAGGAGGAGGAACAGCAGCAGCAGCAGGAATTTCTTCATTCCCTATCACAGAGAAAAAGTAGCACCAAGATCACCTTGTTGTGCCAACTCCCATAGAACCAAAGAGAAGATGCCCGTTATTTACGCCCTTGGCTCAGAGCTCAATATAAAATTAGGGTTCGAGATGAATGAGAAAGCCTGAGGGTCCACGAGGAGCAGGGCTGGATAGGGGATGCCCCAGGCAAGGTGCTGAGAAAACAGGGCTGCAAAGAAACTCCTCATCTGGGCTATGGCTGGGGGACCTGGTCTAGGGCTCAGTATAAAGTTCAGGTTAGAGATAGGGTTAGGGTTGAGAGAAAGATAAAGCATAGGGGCCCATACAGAGTGGGGGTTCACCTTTGCCTTAGCAAGCAAGTCAGGGCTGCAGGACTTTTCTCCCACTGAACTAATCTCCTGCATGCAGGCGAGATGAAAGCTGTACAGCTGTCACTGTAGGGTGCAAATACCTTCAGGCAGACATCCTAAACTTCGTTACACCTGACTAGCCTCAGGTTTTTAGCACAGCTTCCCAAAACATTACCTACCCCCTTTTATTTCTTCCCCTTTCTTTCCAAAGTAAAGAAAAAAAAAAAATTCCAGCACCACTTCATAACTTTCAGAAGCACATTCCTACATGCGTGCTGTACCCTAACCTAGCCCAAAGCACACAGGCCACAGCTGCTAAAGGAGCTGAGGCAGGTACCCAGAGGCCCTGCTTGCAGACACCTGTATGTGAAACTCAGCCCTGAAATGATCCCATCCTGGGGCTCTTCCCACGCAGCTCCAGACCGGCTGGGAACTGCCAGCACCGCTGCAGTCCCATTTACTCAACTCCACTGCTGCAGGAAGGGTTTTGCTTCTCCTGGGCTTCTGCACAGAAAGTTTAAGGCTACAAGAAAGGTAGGCATGCCCAGCAGGTTGAAGGAACGATTTCTTAACAGTTCAGTATTTTTAAGTTGGCCTGTTATGCAGATATAGGTAAGCGCATAACTTGGGTTATCTGCCACTTAACAGCTGGTCAGAGCCCTGAATTGCCAATCTGACCTCTTAAGACACAAAAATTTTGCATTAATTAGCTTTGCGTTGGAATCAACTGAAAATGGAAAAAGGTGACCTATTTTTTTTTGCTCTTTTTTTTCTTGATATGAAAATCTTTTTTTTTAATACAACCACAATACACATGAAAACATACACATTCCCTGAAAATTAACTGTAAAGCTAGTCATTAATTGTAAAGCAAGCCTGCCATCTGAAATTCCATTTAAATTACAAAAAGACTGAAAAATATTTTAAATATATGTCCACATGAAAGTTCGCCAAATGCAGGTCATTAAATCCATTCAGAATAGAAATCTGGGAGTAGAACTTGGAAGTTTGTTCCTTTCAGATTGAAAACTAGCATCTCTGTTCTGGGGAAGAGTTGCACAGCCTCCACAACTTGCCAGCTAAACTTCTGTTGTGGTTTTTGTTCTGTTTTTAAATAATTTATAAGATGTTCTAGATATAATCTAAATAATGACTATCAATGAACAAGGTACATGATAGAGGAAATATTATTTTATCTTTGCTGAATGTCCACACTCTTAAATCCTTCCACTGATTACCAAGTGTAAAAATGGCCTCAAAACTGACACTACTTTGATTCTGCCTTATTCTATCAAGTTGTAGCTGAACCATGACTCTGAGCATGGGTTAGCAGAGCATCTTGCTCCAAAGTGCTCAGAGAAGGAGGCTTGTTTATAGTATAATTTAATCTCTTAATCTTTAACACTGAAAGAAAACCAAAGCAAAAAATTAATTATTAAAATCTATTAAAAATTAATTCTGAAAATAATCTATGGTACTTTTGCAGTTTTCATTCTTTAAAAAAATATTAATTATGTGCACCGAGAAATGCAATGACCATAGGAACAAAACTATGGCACATCAGCTTCCAGGTTTCCATACATTATTGGTGGTTTCAAGCAGTCAGACTTAAAAAAGGAAACAGCTTCCTATGCTTCCACCACTTCCTTTTAGCTATGTACTTTCCTCATAGGTGTAATTAATTCTGGCAACAAATGAATCCATATATTTAATGCAAGACAAAACTGCAAGCTATATTTTTTACACATAGCCCTCAAAGAAAGAATTAACAACTACTCAGAAAGAAGCTAAAACGATGAGCTTAATCACACTCATTTGGGTAAGACGACTAAATCTGGCTTAACTTCAACTATCATTCTTTTAAAATATAAAATATAAAGATCATTAAAACATCTTGACCTTAGGAAGAAACCATCAGCTTCAGAAGAGCAAGCAAGTTTTGGATGTAAGCTTTTACCATAGCCAACCTATTACATAGGGTAGAAGTCGACAACATGCAAGTAGGAATACGTTCCACATTTTGACACTTTTAAGGAAGTTGCCCTGCATTACTCAAAACTTCTTATCCAATGTTTATTTAGTAGATCGTTTATGTATATTTGATATAAAATATTCAGTAAAATCTCAGGACACCAAGAGTCCAGCCTTGTGTACTGTAGACTTAAGAACTAAGTAAATTTCATTTTCTTCCCATTGAAAACTATGACAATTGAAACAAATTCTCTACGATGCCTCTTGCATTACTTATTATATTAAATTCTACTTAACCTATGCCATCCTGAATCTCACCTTCTGCTATAAGTTACATACCTAGAGTGGAAGTTGCCAGTGATAAAAGCTCACAGCCTTTAACTGCTGAGAGCCTTGTAACTTCTGAGACTGGACCAGCCACTATATTATTACAAAAATGGACACCATTTGGATCTTTATTACTTCCAGCAAATAAATAGTTAAAATAAAATACCAAATATTAAATACCAAGCATTTCTGTCTCAGAATCCAGCACTACACAGATGAAAGGGGCAGTTTACACTCCTCTGACCCGTAGCAAAAGAAATCAAGACTTGCATTCAGATCATGCTTGGAAATTTTCTCTGGTATAACAATATATTTCTATTTAACTCTTTTTCCCAACTCTGACTGGTATTTTTTGACAAGAATCTCATTCATCAAAAAAAAAAAAAATCCTCATCAGTTGAACAAAAATGTTTCATGAAAACATAGATTCAAATAGCTGGTGAGGAAGCACAGACTCTAATGCTCTGGTTCCCACCAGCTTCCCTGGCAAGCCAAGGAGGGACCCAACCTCCCTGGCCTGGAAAGCCTGCATCAACTCTTGGGTCTCCAGCAGGCAGCTCCCTAAACCAGGCTAGTGCATGACCCAGGGAGAACACAGCCAAGGGGATTTAGACAGACACCCCTAGTTTGCAAGATGCAACGTGCTGCAGACACGAAGCATGTGCCAAGCAGCTTGTTTCAGCAAAGGTGGCACGGGCAGCAGCAGGACGGCAGGCATCTGTTTGTGGTACGCTGAAACCACAGACACCCACAAACAGAGAGGTGGAGAGGCAGCCCATTTGCAGCTCTGCATGGGGCAGGTTAGAAGTTAGCATCAAATGTGACTTGATTTTTGAGTGGGCAGTAAGTGACATGGCTCCAGGACTGCTAACAACCATGTCAACCCTGTGCTGCCTCTGAGCTGTGGTACAGTCCCACTTTTGGGACCTGAGTTGGTATTTCTACCTTACACTACATAAAAGCACCAACTTATACTGAGATGGCTCAGCAAGCTCTGAAGCAAGAAGGTGCTGGGGAGACAGGTCCTAAACTCTCCATAAACCTTTCCTTGCAAACCCTGCCACACCACTAGATAACATGTATCTGTGTTTTGAGAGTGCTTCTGAGTCTGTGTAGGCACCCTGTGCCATGGTCCCAACTCTGCATGGGGGCCAGACCGGAGCATACCAGCCTCACCAAAAGGGGACCTTGGCCAAGGGAAGAGATGAGCACCCTGCTGTGGTGCACATGGACCTGCCACCACTCCAGAGCACCAGGAGAGGTGAAGATCCACAGGAGATGTCCTCCTCAGAGGTCAGTGCAGGCAGAGCTTAATGTATACTGCAGCAGGAAAAGCTATTCCAACCACCAAGGCAGGAACAGGTAGTTCTGAGGTTTTTGCTGATCAGTCAGTTGTTTAGGGGGCAAGGGGAGGAGAGATACAAGGAAGGGGAAAGAAAGGGTTTTTTTAAATGGGCCCAGTGTTAGCTCCTCCAGAGTTCACATTTAAAAAAAAAAAGAGCATCACGGTACTTTGCCAAGATGACCAATATTTCTAAAGGAGTTATTTTTGAAATCATTTTAATGAAACAAGCTTAAAAGCATGTGTATATTCAGAATCGACACTGGCTCTTGATATTAAAACCTTATCTCCCTTCCCCCCTTCCAGACCTGCCATTAAATACAATTAACTCCCATTTTCCTTCCAATGCTTTATGCTTTCTTGGCAAAGACCGGGCTGCAAAGCCTATCAGAAAGCAGAGAATGGAGGAAGGAAGGATGAAACACAGCAGGAGAGCTGTGCCCAAGGCTGATGATTTGAACACAATTTAGCTTACAGTTAACTCACAGCAGGACTTTCGTAATGTCCTTTATCACCTATGAAGCCATTTCCTCATTATTCATTATCATTACACATAACAAGACAAGGAAAGATGCTTCTGCACAAAATAGAAAACCATTAGCATAGGCTCACAAATCAGCAGAAGTGCAATGAATTTTAGAAAAGAAACCAATTCTTGCTTCTGTTCACTAGAGAAAAGAAATAACATTACATCCCACTGAAGGTGATCTGTAGCAACAACCCTGAATATCCAGTGCAAAACTTCCACTGGACTTGACAGAGCTCCTCTCAGAGGGAAACCAAAGGATCCCATCCAGCCTGCACCCTCCAGTTCTCACTCTTATATCACACACAGCACACATTTATACTCTGTTTGCCATGTTACATTTAAATATGGGGAAGTCATCTACAAAGAATAAGAGAAATCAGTGTAATACACATTTCAACTTTGCTCCTTCCTGGAATCCAATGCTAATGTATTTCAGCCACAAAGTGTACCAGAAACTTTTAGCTTATTGCTGTTTTTTTCAAGCCACGAACAGCCGAACAATTCTTAGTCAGTCGTAGGAATCTTCCATAGCATTCATCATACTAATGCATGATGGAAAATTTGGTTTCACCATCACAGACAAGAAATCTGCCTCAGTAGATAAAGACAACTAACTCATCAAGTCAAGAGTCAAAAATATTTCAGAGACAACCACAGGTCAACATGACATTTCCTCTATCTGATCCTGGACTCTGCTTGTACACGGCAAAGGAAAAACAAGCTGATAACATTTGTGGTGTCTTACTATTGAAACAGAGTTTGTGTGCACCTGCGAGAGCGCAACAGGCAGATTGCAAACCATCACCCGTCTTTGCCAACTGAAGGTATTTTCTTTTTCAATGAACGGAAGTCTGAAAAGAACTACCCCTACAGAGAACAGCAGAATCTCACCAAGTCAGAGGTATGTGGGAAAGGTAATACGCAAGAAATCAGACTTTCTGTATTTCTACAAAATAACATTTTGAGCTTCAGAGACAAAACCAAACTTCTAAATATTGATGCCAAAACAAAGAATTTACCTACGTGTAAGTAACAACCTCACTGCAAAACCTGGCCATTAAGCTTCATCCCTTCTTCTAATCCCCTGTACTCTTTCACTTCTTTCAACTGACTGTTTCTTCTCATTTGACCTGTTTAACCTCACTGTTTAAGCTTTCTACTCCCAGACCACTTCTGCTGCTCTCTCAGCTCACAGACAGGCTTCCATTAGAGTTATTCTCAGCCTGGAGGAATGTTAATTGTTGTAGAAATTACACTGTAAAAATCAATGTCATTAAAAAAAAAAGGAGCTAAGCAACAGAAACTCAACCACTAGTCCAACACGTTCAGCTCCATTTCCAACACTGAAAAAATACGAAAGACAAATTAAAACAGAAGTTTTGTTTTCTGGTAGGAAAAAAAAAAAAAAAGGAAAAATGTAACACAACTGAAACAAAAAGTTGAACACTGCAAAAAAAATTCTGTGGAGATGAAATGGCATGATGCAAGTACACGAAGAAACCACAAACAGAAATCTTGGCACAGATTAAGCTCCAAAAGACGTAGATATTATTTTAAAAAAAAAATAGCCCATCATAACACAAGAGGTTTATTTTTCCTCATTGTGCTATTAGACATTTGCCCCAGCTCCTTCTTACATGTACATATTATGGAAAGACCCAGTAGTAAAAAACCCAAACCAGAACAAAAAAAACCACCCAAGACTTATGTCCAGACATGACTCAATAATTAAAACGTGTCTCTACAAAAAAAAAGTACATTTTCATAGTATAGTTCTGGTAACTTCATTCAATGGACCTTCATGAACTTCAGTTAAACACATGTGTAAGTGGCCAAGAATGCTATTCTAGTCATACACTCATTGCAGGAGTTGTGAGGACAGGCGCTACCGGGAACAAGTCACCAAGTAGGCAGAGACAAGGCAGCGACGCCAAGAGGACTGGTGGAGTCAACAAACAAGACAGAAAGGCTCACCAAGGTTTCCACAGGAAAAAACAACAAGTAGTACTAAAGTGGTTTCTTCTGGGAGACCCAGTAGTTAGAGGCAAACCTTTTTTAAGCTCAGTGGAAGACACATGCATACTGCACTAGTAAATTACAGAAGCCATTACACCAACCTGCCACAGCTGCAATGTTGTGGCCTCTTCACTGGGCTGTATCCTCAGCTTCTGCCTCCGCCTCCACCTCCTCCCACCACAAAATCCTTTCGCTAAATGCTAGATGAGTTCATGGCCTCACCGCAGTCCAACTAGAAGTAATTTGCTCTCCAGCTTCTCTCCAACTACAAGCGGCACACCAGATTTTTAGATTGCCTTCGAGTCTGAGAGGAAAGGAGCTCCCACCCCAGATGGTAAGTCTCCTGCTGCAGCCCACAAGTTGGAACAGATCAGGAGGGCCAGATCTGCAGCTCTGACCTGAGCATGAGGCTCTCAAAGACACTTGGGAATCAGCATCAGTAAAAAAGCAGCGGGTGAAAGAACATGCCACTAGCATGGCCTTTCCTATAACCTTATAATGAATGATGCCTCAGACAGAAATGAATGTCTTTGTCAGTGGAGGCACCGTTTCCCAATTTCTTTCTCTCTTAGAGAAGGCTTTAATTTAATATTGTCTTTTAACTGCTTAATGGGGAACCAGTATGTAGGCTATACTTCAATTCCCTAAACTTCCCTCGGTTACAACAGCACCTCACTGTGCAAGACACACTGCACACCCTATTCAGGAGCTGACACGTTGGTATTTTGGTGGGGTTTGACAGAGTTCAGATTTTTCCCTTTCATTTTCTTCCTTTAAAGTCCTGAAAGAGATACACCTATCATATTTTTACCATAAATATAGAAAAGCTCTACAGGTAATAGGCTGACTCCCAGGTATGGGTTTTCTAGCAAGCTTGGTGCTCTACAGACAGGAGAATATTTCCCACCCAAATCCATGCAGGGCTCTCAGTGCTAACTCCACAGAGCAATTCCCTCTTCATTGGCAATTCGCCCTGATAGTATTTTGCCTCCAGTGGCTCAGCAACTGTATAAACTCCCCACCCCCCCCCCCCCCCCCCCCCAAAAAAAAAAGTAATTTTTACCTTGCTACTGTTTCATCAGAATGAGAGAATGCACGTGCATGTGTGTGCATGCAAGGGAGGTTTAAATCCCCCCCTCCCACCCCAAAGTCTTTTGTTAGTGCTGTAAAGTCAGAGTATCGGCCAGGCTGTTTCTTTCATCACATCACTTGCAGACAATCAGTTGTACCAGATAACAAGCTGTCATAACTTCTCCTTTCAGAAGCATACTGGTTTGTCTTGTCACTAATCCTTCTAAAACTGTCCAGCCTAACCTTGAAGGGGGAAGGTGAAATAAATGGCATCTCTGTTGGAGTTTGCCTTCAAACAGAAGATGAAGAGTAGAAGTGGCTGGAAACCGATGTGCTAAGACGTGAAAACATTAAGTGAGATATTTCAAACCTCTTCCAAGGTAGCTGTAAGAGACGCTTTCAGACTTGAAAGCACTGTCTTAAGCTACCTCCACTGAAAAAAAAAGTTACTTCAATCAAATCAAGCCACCGTGGAAACCTCTTTTACATACCACTGCCTACGATCTCACTGAGTCCCAGGCACAGTTCCCAAAGACTTCAATAAAACCTTTGTCTGGAATAAGGAGTGCCAGATTTAGCCCACTTTAATACATTAAGTCTGTGGTAGGTTAAAAACTGAAACACAGAGCAGTTGTGAAACTACCCTCATAGCCAAGGAGATAAGAGAAAACGGCACTCGTCCTTCCCCCGCAGAGGGAGCGTACAGGGGGTGGATGGGAAAGTTAAAGAGGAGGAGGGAGCAGGAGTTTTAGGCTAAAAGTATTTAATATCCTCCTAGCGTGGGCTGGAAAGGATTGTGGTATGCTTGTTAGAGAAGTTGGCTGACATGAAAGGCTGAGGAAGCGTTCAAGGACAGGAGGGGTGCGTGTGTGTGCGCGCGCATGTGTGTGCGTGAGTGCGTGAAGGGCCAGGCCTATGCAAGTTCACAAAGTTTAGTCAATTCTCCTGCCAACTCTTCCAGGCTTGAGGCAAATGCAGATAACCTTGGCTTAACCCAAATCCAAGCAAACCTTCCCTTCTCACCCCCACCTTAAATTAGCAAGCTTCAATCCAAAGTGTCTAAAAATAAACTATGAAATCATTTAAATTACAGCTCTAGTAATGCACTTTTCCATAAGCTTCTCCAAATCACTGAAATGCTCCAAATCTCATTTGTTAAAGACCTGATTTGTTAAAAAACAAATAAATGTATGGGAGGGGTGATGAAGCTTAACTTCCAGCAGGTCTTTACTCTTGCATCACAGTTTTTCTACTCCCACAGTAAGTGAGGTACTCCTGACTGCATTACTGTTATCTGCTGCTGCTTTTAAGATAAGTGATGCTAAAATAGCTAGTTGGATTACTTTTCAAATAAGAGAAGTTTCTTGCACAGCAAAACTAAGGGCTAATACACACTTATTTCAGAATTTCAGGATCTTTTTTCTCTCCCTGTCCCCCAGTTGTGAACATCCATCCTGATGGCAGTCTCTGACATCAAGACCACCCAGATTCATCTTCGTCTCTCAACCATCTGCCTCTGCTGTGCTGAGATAAAAATCTACACAGAGCCTGTATTATTATTTTATCCATAACTTGTCTAAACCTTCACCTGCAAAACACTGACTCACTCCATCTTTAAGCACCTGAAGAATGTAAACGAAGAGAAATTAACTCATGGGCATGGAAGCTAAACAGGCAACAGCATAAACTTGCAAGTCAAACAATAAAAATCAGTGCAAAACCAGAAGTTTTTAAAGCAGATGAAAATTCAAGTCCTAAAAATAGAAGCCAGAGGAAGTTTGGCTGATCTATTCCTTTTAACCATATTGCTAGCTTAACATCAGATGATAGCTAACAATATTTACCTTTATTAATGCCTCATCAACCCCAAATTAATAGCTTTGAATATGAATAATCACCTACTTGAAAACGTTAGCACCCCTCCTTGGCCTGCGGCAAGAGGGGGGAAAAAAAAAAAAAAAAAAGACAGACGTAATTTTAGGCAAGAGTCTCCTAAGAAAACAAGATATTGGCAAATAGACACCTCCTCCACCTCAGGTCTTAGTAGCAAAGAAAGCTGATGTAAGCTATGACACTGCAAAACATTGCAAGTCTTGGTAAAAAGCTGGTGGATCACTAAAAGTCATCACTTAAAATTTATCAAATGAACTTTAATGCTACAGCATGCTCGCTTTTCTCTCGTGACTGCTGCATCAGCCCCCATTGTCAAAGCTACCTCAATAACTAATTGGGACACCTCTCCTTTGGGTGTAATTGCATGGTCAGGGTCACAAAAGCTTCTGGTGAGCGTTAAGAAATAGAAAGCAAAAACCACTGGCTTTCATTTTGACAATTAGTATTCTACATATGGAAGAGCCTTCTGCCAATTAGTATTCTATATATGGAAGAGCCTTCTGCCTGAGCATATTAGCAGATCACATCTTAACGCTCACCGCCTTGCTCAGTGGAATACATTAATGGCAGCAACGTACAAAGCTCTTCTGCTGCAAAGGAAGCCAACAGTGCTGTCCCGCTAAAAGACAGTGTCAGATATTTGAAGAGACAGAGGAACCTCTTTAAAATATGTATTAAAAAAACAAACACAACCCTTCAGATTACAGGAAAACCTTCACCCATCGGTTTAACATCAGTATGATAAGATCATCATACCAGAATGAGTGTGCCACGTT
Source organism: Balaeniceps rex (assembly GCA_013401315.1). Taxonomy (NCBI): domain Eukaryota; kingdom Metazoa; phylum Chordata; class Aves; order Pelecaniformes; family Balaenicipitidae; genus Balaeniceps; species Balaeniceps rex. Next base: position 161,924 of record VYZW01027419.1, read on the forward strand.
AGCACACTGGAAGTGGACATTTGAACAATTCTCTTCCAGACCTCCAATGTCATTGAAATTTAGCACCAGAAATAATCACCACGTTTTGAACGTTCCTTGAGTCGAAATATTTAAGCTTTCATCGTCATTAATTGTAACAAAGTATCAAAAGGCTAGTTTAAGTACCCTGATTGTATGAAATATTTCTATAGGGTTATTTCCAAAACTGGTTTTGCTCAATTAATTCAGTCCCACAACTCCCGCTCCCAATCTGAGTAAAAGGAAGCATCACTGTTATTACCAGAGGGCAGCTGCTCCAAGCTGTGATCACCTCCATGCCCCTACTTCAGGGGAAAACAAAACACTATTCAGTAGGGGTGAGTCAGGAATTCCTCCAGCTTTGTCCTCAGCAACAGAAATGTAATTTGCTTTTTTGTTATTCAGATTATAATGAGGGGGTCATCAGTTAAAAATCCACTGTAAATCCATGGAACACAAGGCACTTAGGATAATCAGGTAGTAGGATGAAGTCTACGGTTTACCCACTGCTATCCACACTTGAGTTTTACTGTAAGGTAAATTAAGTGCTTAGTATCAGTGCTGGTTTTGCAAGCAGATAACTAATGCACATTAGTTAATTCGAGGTACTTTGGGGAGGGGGCGAGAGGAAGAGAAAGGAGAGGCAAGGCAGAGTCTTCACTGTCATGCTTTCTCACTCAACGTGTTTCACCTCTGCTACTCAGTCTTCTCCAGAAAACGGATATGGTTGAAAGTGTTTGGAATAGCAGTATCTCCATATGTAAATGACAAATGCTGATTTCTTTTGAGAGAAAAGGGACACACTTCTATCGTAATTTTCTCGAGGAAGTGAAGTCATCAGCTGCATTGGGTAAAGCAAGGATAAGTATTTAGCATATTCCTGCTTGCAACACAGAATCAGTCAACATACAACAGGATCTACTGCAACCTTGAATCCAAAGCAAACATTCAGGAAAAGGTGAATATTTGTTTTGTTTAAATATTTTTTTCCCAGTAATTACATACTCAGACACTGTCTCTTTTCTACATGCGCTGTCCTTGTATTTGTGATTTTGTATTTTGGGAGGAGAAAAAACAAAGTATTCAGAAGGATTCTCTGCAATTATTCGTTATCATTCCAGGAATAAAGAAATATTTTCAACTGATTAGAAAACCTCAGTGAAATCAACTTATCATTTTATAAATTCTTCGCTCTGTTTAAGTAAATAAATAGGCTTCATGTGAGGTTACCTCCAGGGTTTATTCAAGTCACATCTGACATTAATATTTTAACCAAGCCCATTATGCAGTCATTTTCATGGCCTTCCTCAGGAAAAAAGGCAACCTCAAAAGATTTGGGAAAGGCAGACTGTGTGTTTTCACAATCCTGGGAAAAACTTGGGGTTGTCCCACAGTGCAATTAAAAAAAAAAAGCTGACACTCCCTCTAGGAGTGATGCAGGATTCCCAGCCTCTCAGACCTCGCCTGAGCAGAGAGAACAAGTCCAGATGGCACACAGATTTTCTGCTAGTTCACAGGCCCTAAGCCCAAAACCAGAAAAAAATACAGCAGGCCTGCTACATACAGATTTCAGCCCTGGGCTACGTGCTGCTGTAGCTGCTCCTCATATAGTCAAGGTGATCAAAGACCTGTTACCACGCAAAAAAAACAGTGCATCTGTCACTGAAAGTATTCCCCTACAGAAGAAATGAATACTTTGATTAAGTGGGGAGAAAACAAGAGAAAGCAAATACACTGTAATTATAAAATCTTACTGTGAAAAGTAATATTTTCACAACCCGCTTCAGTAAGTGGAAAGACAGGTTTGCAGGAATTTAAAATCTTTTACCTGAAGTGCTAAGAGGCCAAACAAAAGAGCACTGTTCTGCAAGGGAAGGAAAAAAGCCATAAAGAACCAGTCGAATTTCTTAATCCAAGCTGCCTGACAGAGTAAAGGTAAGCCAGCAGGTAAAATGATTAAGTATGTTACTTGAAAATATTTCCTTTTAATAAGCCAAAAGAATTTTCAGCAAAGAATTTTAATACTGAAAATGTATCTTAAGATTTAAAGCTATATCAGTGTAACCGTCCTGCCCAAAACAAGAATCAGCTTTAGTGGAAGTGTTCCTTCAGAGGCATCATCTTTACCATGTGTTTGTCCAGGGCTTATCCTAATTGCAACACAGTGAAATGCCTTCTATAACACACAACTTCTATTCCATTTCCTACTTGTTACGAACTTTATGAGGAAAAATTACTGTTCTGATCTTCATTTTCTCTATTAGTTCCAACTTCTTTGCAGCCCACCAAAACCACTGCAGAAAGGTCTTTTGTTACACTACTTTAAAGGCTAATTTCTCATAGCAGAAATAGAAACAGTAGTGTGGAAAATCCATAAGACACAGTAGCTTCCTTCCCAGTCTACAAATGGTGAAAACAAACAAGATATAGAGATTAAAATAGGATGGGCAGAAAAAGACTTAACTCTTTTTAACAGAAAAGTGACCTTCTTTGTAAGCAATGCTTTTCACAAAATACATTCGCTTTCTATGAAAATTTTCAGTTTTTCTTTTAGACATTAAAAAACCCCCAGTATTTTAACCAGAACCCAAAATGTTTGCATTTACAAGTTCGTGCTTTTGTCCTTCTACCAAGTAGCTGCCCATTCTTTTTCACAGCCTAGGCTCCACTCTAGTATGTTAGATTTTCATACACACCATTTCCCTTACCAGCAGGATAAACCACAATGCTTCACCAAAGGTGTAGTCTGATCAGCCTCCTAATCTACAGAGAAAGAGTGAGCTACACTCCCATGAGGCAGGGCTGCAGCAAGTTGCAAATCTGAGTTCGTAAACATACTGCAGAATTTAGACAACAATATAACACAGCACTACAAACAGCGTCAAGTTAGAGACATTTGAACGCCCAAGAGAACTTCCTGCAGGTCAACCAAAACACATCCCAATTATAGAGGGGAACATGCAGCTGCCCTTCACCTTCTCCTCTTTCAATCATTTCTTTCTCATGATGCCAGGATGTTGCCTTTGGCTCTGTCTTCTGCCCACCTCCATGCACCCAGGACTGGCTCAAAATCCTGCCTGCTTTAGCACCTTGCCTTCTCCTTCTATTCATAAAGCCAAAATGCTCATCCAGGCCCTCATTATTGTTGCTGAGATGCGAGATAATCTCCTTCCCTCTGGCCGTGACAGAAGCAATCTTGCCCCCTGAAATCCATTCAAAATGCAAATGCAAAAATCATCTTTCTGGATTACTGCCTCAAGCACATTCCCCCTATTTCATCCTGCCAGTCCTCCTACTGGGTCCCCCTTTTTCTAGTACATTAAGCACAAATTGCTTGCCTTCATTTTAAGAGTTGTTCTTAGACGGTGACAACTGATCCAAATACCCTACACATCTACTTAAAACCCAGGTAATGAAGCCTAATGACTATGTACAAAATCTCTTATGTAAGGATTAGATAGCACTTGATGCCGTGCACTTTAATAACCAATTCAGTGGAGTATACCTTCTCACAGTAAAAACCTGTGTCACGTAGCTGAAGTACTTCATGTCATCTTTTTGCATGTTGAGCCTAGTGCAGGCGTTTAAAACAGCTGCCCTTCATGAACCATTTTACAACAGACCATTGGGCTTCCAACAAAACCATTCTGGTATGTGGGAAGTGCTGTGGGATCCTTTTGGTAAGAAAAGAACATTTAAAAGCCAAGAGCATCCACACCAAACCTCAGGAAAATAGTGGTTTGGTGTTTCAAGTCTTTTCTCCCCTCAGAGACACTCCCCAGAAAAAACTTCCATCTCCCGTGATGCACTGCCTCCGTTTACCAAGCGAGTATCACTTCAAAGAGGTAATTTAGGCTCCAGGAGAAACAGTAACATATTGCACTTCACTACACAACAGTGTATGGATTTCATTCCACAAAAAGCAAAGTCCATTGCCCACAGGTATAAAAGCATTTTTGCACCATCCCCTAGACCCTCTGCACCTAATGACCAGAAAATATGAGTGCAGACAGACAACTTGTAATTCCAGCTTATCTCCAAACTAGGGAGCCAAGAACAATTTGAGTTTCAGGGTCTGCATGCATACCACAAGGGCAGTCCAACCCTCTGACTGGTCAAGTCCCAAATACACATCAGCTCCCCAAACCTTAGACCTACCTGACCTGGCTTGCATGGAAATGAAATCCAAAGTGTTCAGACCAGAAGACAGATGGGGTGTATTCTAACATGGTTTCCACAGATCATTTTAGGAGGTGCCATAGTCTCTTTGGAAAAGTCCAACAAGTATATAACTTAACCCTCACCTTTATTGAGTGGACTCAAGAAATTCCCAAGCAAATAATGGTCCATTACTATGTACATGAAGGAAAGCTGAAAGATAAATAACAAAGGAAAAAGAAATCACCAGTGAAGCATACGAGCATATGTGCACTACACACCAAAGAAAAGCCTGCATCCAGGAACTGTTTTAGAAGACAGCATCACACATCTCACCAGTAGATTAAGTTTCACATGAGCAGAGACTTGGGAGTTTCCCGGGGTGTGAGGGGGAAACCCCACCAAAAAAACCAAACACACAGAGCAAACATTCAGGGTCATGCATACTCTAGCCTTGTAGCAAAACATTTCTACACTAAACATTAGAAAAAGAATCTTTTGTTAGAGATAGTTGGGCATTGGAATAGTTTGCCACGGATGACTGACAAATTACTGTTAGTGAAGGTTTTAAGAACAGGCTAGACAAGCACCTGTCAGGAATAACACAGGGACAACAGATTCCAGCTCAGGCACAGTGATGGACTTCTCAGCCTATTTTCCGTGAACCCATGCTGCACTCCACACTGCACTCCAAATTCTTCTCAATGTGCACCAAAAGCAAGAGAAGTCTTAGTCTCCGCAACATCAAAACAAGATAACAAAAAAGAATGACCTCACTGGATCAGCACAGCATTCATGTGTCTGCCCAGCCTAGGAACACCCTGCAAAGCATAGTGGGGACTTTGCAGGGGCTACTGTCACCTCCTCCTCCTGTAGAGGTGGTCCCCTCCTCTACACCTCTCTATGATCTATGGAACATGCCTTGTAACTCTCTGCCTTATTAAGATCCAAGATCTCACAAGGTGAGGCAGGCTGCTTGCTTTGTCTGAAAAGCACAATTAACTTCTTCGAACTCTCCCTGTGCACTTCCTGCCCCTTGGATTAGTGGTGTAAGAAACTAGTTGCTATCCCTACCTGCTGCCCTTTCCTGCCAAAGTATGTCATGAAATCCAAGTGATCCATGTTATCCTTCTGTCCAAGTCCTGTGTATATTATGCTTTCCAGTCCAATATAAACCAAAGATGACCTTCTGATTTTTCCAAAATGTTTGATCAAAGTTAAATGGAAAATGAAAAAAAAGGAACCACAGTTTTAGCTTGAACCTCCAGACACTTTCTTCTTCCATCAAGGCTATTTCAGATGATCTTGCACTCAAATTACCCTTTGCCAGTTTATTGCAACCCAGCTCCTAATTTTTTTTTGCGTCACAAGTTACCCAGAAGCTTTCAGGATTGTTTTGCCCACCAGTGCTTCTTGGAAAGCGCCAACCTGCAGCATCTAGTTCTTCTCCATGTTTCACTTATCATGAGAGTTAGAAAAGCCAAAGCCCACCTGAACTTGAATCTGGCAAGAGAAGTGAACAAGAATAGCTTCTACAAATGTACCAGCAACACAAGGAAAACTAGGGGAAGTGGGGGGCCCTCTGCATGAAGAGGTTAGGGGATCTGGTGACAAAGGACATGGGGAGATGAAGGGATTGAGAGCAGCCCTGTGGAGAAGGACTTGGGGTACTGGTGGATGGAAAGCTGGACATGAGCTAACAGTGTGCACTTGCAGCCCAGAAGACCAACTGTATCCTGGGCTGCATCAAAAGAAGCATGGCCAGCAGGTCGAGGGAGGTGATTCTGCCCCTCTACTCGGCTCTGGTGAGACCTCACTTGGAGCACTGCGTCCAGCTCTGGAGCCCTCAGCACAAGGAGGACATGGAGCTGTTGGAGCGGGTCCAGAGGAGGGCCACAAAAATGATCCGAGGGCTGGAGCACCTCTCCTACGAGGACAGGCTGAGAGAGTTGGGGTTGTTCAGCCTGGAGAAGAGAAGGCTGCAGGGAGACCTTATTGCGGCCTTTCGGTACTTAAAGGGGGCCTATAGGAAAGATGGGGACAGTCTTTTTAGCAAAGCCTGTTGTGACAGGACAAGGAGTAATGGTTTTAAACTAAAGGAGGGTAGATTTAGACTAGACATAAGGAAGAAATTTTTTACACTGAGGGTGGTGAAGCACTGGAACAGGTTGCCCAGAGAGGCAGTGGAAGCCCCATCCCTAGAAACCTTCAAGGTCAGGTTGGATGGGGCTCTGAGCAACCTGATCTAGTTAAAGATGTCCCTGCTCACTGCAGGGGGGTTGAACTAGATGACTCTAAAGGTCCCTTCCAACCCAAAGCATTCTATGATAAGGCTGAGGTACTTTTGTATTAATATTTGCCTTCAGAAATCCCAAGTCCCTGAGATCAATGGAAAAGTCTGGAGAAAGGAAGACTTACTGTTGGTAAAAAAGGATCAGGTTAGGATCAGATATAAATAAACTCTACGTACTCAAGTCCTTAGGGCATGATGGGATGTGCCCAAAAGTGCTGAGGGAGGTGGCTAATGCCATTTTGAGGCCACTCACAATAATCTACGAAAGGTCATGGCAACTGGTAGAGGTTCTCAAGGACCAGAAGAAAACAAATGTCAATTCAAGAAGGAGGGTCTGGGCAACTAGAGGTCAGTCAGCCCCACTTGGACCCCTGGGAAGGTGATGGAGCAAGTAATCCTGGAACACATTTCAGAGGGATCTCAGCAGGCTGGAGAAAGGGGTGACAGGAGTCTCATGAAGTTCAAAGGGAAATGCCAAGTCCTGTCCCTGGGCAGGAATAATCCCAGGCACCTCTGTCATATAAAGAGAGACCAAGAGAGCTGGGACTGTTTAGCCTAGAGAAAAGACAACTTTGGGGATCTTATCAATGTGTGTAAATACCCGATGGGAGGGTATGAAGAATACAGAGCCAGACTCTTCTTAGTGGTGCCTACTCAAAGAACAAGAGGCAACAGGCACAAACCGAAAGATATGAAATTCCACTTAAATACAAGACGACCACCCTTTTTTTACCTATAAGCATGATCGATCACTGGAACAGGTTTCCCAGAGAGATGGTAAAGACTCCGTCCTTAGATGTGTTCAAAGGGTGACGGGACACAGCCCTGAGCAACCTGCTCTAGTTTCCCTGCTTTGAGGGGGCTGGACTAGACAATCTCCAGAGGTCCCATCCCACCCCAGCCGTTCTGTGATTCCACAGTGTGTTCAAGATAGGAAACGCACAGAGCTCAAGCACCACCTCAGAACAGCCCTTTCACATCAGCAACATCACACCAAGACAAACTGATCAATGAAGACAACATGTGAAGAGTGAGGAGGGCAGGCAGGAAGGTTGACAATTCGAGACAATTTTAAGTAACCATCAGGGATCTCCTACTAGAAGTGCAAGAAAAGCAGAAAGCTATAGAGTTTAGGATGAGGGGGTTTCCTATCAAAATTTAAAGCTGTCAGTTTATGATTAGTGAAACTAATGTGTAATTGCACTGGCTGCAAATAGAAACATAATATATTAGGTTTTACTAGCTTAGGTTTCTTCTAATCACACCTAATACATGATTTGTGAAGGAAGCAATTACATTAACATAGCTTAACTGTGTTTCATATCATCTTATATCTTATGCCTTACTCTAAAGAGTCTGATTCCCTTACCTCAACATTTCTACAAAACTAACTTCACAGAATAGCATTCATTGGTAGGAAATGGATTGGAAGGATGAAGGATGGAATTTTTTTTTTTTTTTTTTTAAATACCAACATGAAGAATTTCAGTTTAACATAAGGTTACAAATTTAATGCAATGTAAAGACAGAAAGGAAAGAAGTCAGTCCACAAAGAACACCACCAAACTAGTATCTTTTTTCTGACTTGTCTCCCATGTGACCACAGAATAATCCCTACACAGGAATCTGAGGGTAAAGCACAGGCCATTCATCTCAGGCAGTGGAGAAGAACAGTGTTTCCTATACACATGGTAGAGATACATAATTCATTGACAATAGATAAGACAAGAGACCTTTTTTGTAGATAAACATCTCCTGCTGATTAGAACAAATGCTTTGATAAATCCAGGTGTTTATTCTAGCAGCAGGGAGTGACAATCATAACATTCCCTCCTCACTCTCAAGCATAACAAATTTTAAAAAACTCCCATGCTCCACTACAAAATACATTTGTGAGCATCTTCTTTCTATATACAAGCAAAGACTACACTTACTGAAATAAATGAATGCATTTATGGTGGTAGTCTCCCAGGGACCAACAGTGCACATGGTAAAAAAAATCAAGGATCATCCTTTACATTCTTTGGTGATGATCAAAGTCAAATAATACGTCTAATTGTGGAAAATGTCACAGAAAAGATGACAGAGGAACCTCTTAGAAAAGCTATCACAGTCCTTGATGTTTGCATTTACTTTCCTTGAAAGATATTTGAAAACAAGAACAACTAATCACCCGTTCAGCACTGATGCAAAAATGTGTTGAGGCACCACTACTATCCTAGTAAGTAAATTAATGTCTGCTGAAAAATCCAAGCAGAGAAAACAAATATGTGATATTAGAAGTTTTATTTTGTTACTTTCTTCAGCACTTTCAGAAGTCAAATAGCACAGCATGCAAAAGTTGTTTGTAAATAGTGGTTATTATGGCTGTGAAAGCTGACAGCACTCCTGCTCACATAAACTCTGCGGTCTCTGACTTGGAAAAAATAAAATATATACAAAATAATGCTGCCACTTACTGCACACCTCATGAATCTGGCTGAAAGAGGCATCTGCTTAGGAATTAAGATCCCTCCTATCCTTTTCGATCCCCCACCATTGTTCAAAAAAGGTGCTACAAACAGTAGCTCCCCAGAACATGTAAATTTACATGTGCAAAACAAATGCCAAAATGAGAGTTGGCAGGATCAAAATTTAACAGAAAGAAAATATCCTGATCACAGATCTCACTGAATGGCTTCATTTGCATGCATCAATGAAAATCCCTGGAGTGGACAAAAGGCCTTCATTAAAGTTTGAGATGAAACCATAAAGCACATGATTGGAGACATTTCTGGTTTAATTTATTTATTAGGTTTTAGGGGGTTTTTTGTTTTGTTTTGGGTTGGTTGGGGTTTTTTTAAGGAATCCAGAACATAGACTGAGATTATTATTTTTCAACCCCAGATATCTACTAGGCAGGTTTCTTTTCCGAGCTGTAAGCCAAGGAAACAAGCCAAGGAAAATGGAAATTCCTGAAAATTCTAAACTTGTTGGGTGGTAGTTAAATATTTAGATGTTGCTTTCCTCCTTCCTAGCCATGACTTCTTTTTTCCATCATTTCACTGGATTTAATTTTTTTCCTACAGAGTGATTTATGAAAAACAACAGCTAGCCAGCAGCAGAAGCAGCAACAGCATGAGCTCCAGGTGTTAGGAAAAATCATTACATAATTAATTTTCCCTTTGATATACTATCACATCCCCAAAAATATTATGCTTGAAGATTCAAAGACCTATCACATCCCAGCATAATTTTATTCCACGCATAACGTTTTCCTTTGTCTTGGATAAGAATGTATTTCCCAGGAAATGCAGATAGAAGGATTCAAGAATGGATTGTTCTGTGGCAACTAAACAAAAAAAATATCACGCAGTGGTTAAAGATGAACACAATCTGTTGATGTTGTTTTAAGGCAGGATCTAGTAAAACAGATGGCATTGGTTTTCAAACTCCTTTGTCAACTCAACTCACCAATTAATTGAACGTTGATTTTTCTATTGTTTTTGATTACCTCCAAGAAGTTCCCAAAATTTAAATCTAAATTTAACTTTAAAGGACATTTTAGTCCCCTTGGTACTACTGAAGGTTTGAATGTGTTCATATAACATAGAGCATATAATTCTACAAGCTGACTCAACAGTGACTGTAACAGCATTTGAAGTTGGGACGTTTTTTCTTAGCAAAACCTTCTTATGTTGCAACCTGAAGTTCATAACTGGAATAGGTTTATTTTTCTACATGGCGATATACACTTTTCCAAAACAGATATTCTGGTATTATGTATCCACAATCTACAGTCCACAAAATGGCATCTCTTCCAAAAACATGGAAGCACTTTAAATAAGATGATCAGTTGCCAAAAGTTGACTGGGCAGGGAATTTTCATCTCACTCTGAATATGAATTCAGAGAAGAAATGAACAAAGTGCTGTTCAAGCAAACAAGATGGGGTACCTGAGGATAACTTGGCACTGCAGTAAACGATGAGCTGGAAACAGCCATGCCAAGAAATCCCTGAAGCCTCAGAATGGACACTTAAAGTTGGTCTCAAAAGCAGGAAGAGATACAGGGAAAGCTTTTGTAAAGTTGCAACATATTTAAATGCAGGGAAAAAGCAACACAGATCTCTTGAAAAATTTAATTCAAAGTCTAAATATTTTCTTTCCTCTCTGTTTTCTTCTAACCAAGTAATTCCCAAAATATGGTACACAAGCTACTTCAAACATATATGCAGAGCAAGAACCTCACTTGACTTTTGCTCTCCAGAAGAAAGCCAGGAGCTGCAGTCTCAACATGCAGGTCTGAGGGCTGCACGCGACCAACCCCAGGCCTGCATAGGAATAAGGTCTGAGCCCCCATCCTTGCAAAAAGTAGAACAAATGCACCTGCCTTATGCCACCCGTAATCCACACCCCAAGTGTGCCTGGAAACTTCTGTTCTAACCTCAAAAAAAATCCATATATATTCAATTTTGAGTATGCCCCTTGACCCAATATTGCCATGATGTTTTGGTAGATTTTTTTCCCCCCTGTTTCTCCAGTAAANCAATATGTGATATTGTTAGTGAAAACCAGCAGCTTTCCTCCCCTACTCTTTTTGAAGACCAAAAGTTAAAAGAGCATCTCTACTATAAACAAAATGCATGAGACAAAGACTGACAGAGCAGAAGTCCAGTTTCCAAAATTTGTTGCCAAATGAGTTTACATAAGCACTGAGGAGCTATATAATTATGTCCTTATCACTAGAATAAGTGTTTCAAAGAACAGGCAGAACATTCTGCTGGGGGGAGGGGGGGGGGACACCTTCTTCCTTTAATCTAGCTTCATTTTGGAAAGCCTGCAGATATTTCATTTACAGCTTTCTCTTGAAGAGTGATCAAGTTGGAGAGATGCTGCTGGCAGCAGCTCTGAAAATGAAGAACAAACAGCACATCATCTTTTTTAATCCTAACATTTTCAAATTGAAGAAATTAAGATTCCATTATCCCCCCTCTGAATCTAAATAAGGATGCTTTGAAGCAAGAAAGAACTAAGATATCTTGTTTAATATCCTCTAAGTGTTCTGTGTATAAGAGATTGCTTTCTGCGTTCCTGAAGGAAAAAAATCTCTGAAGAGCAGGAGCTAGCAGAATAAGGTAACAGTATCCAATGATACACGAAAAATTAAGATTCAATGTACGCAATACATGTTCACATTGCACCTTCTAGACATCAGTGTATAATACTTCACAGTAACCAGAGTGTTTAATTTTTGTCTTAGTCTTTCCTATGCTTCACCTGCCCTCGTGGAAGATCTGACCATGTCCTGACCCGTGCTGAGGAAACACTACCAATGCCACCACACAGAGGGGTGGCGGAGGCACAGAAAGCCCCTTGCTGAGGAGCAAATTTAAGAGCTTTCATTAAATTTTACATTATATCCCAAACCACTGGCACTATTCCTTCCTCTCTAAAAGAAAGATATTAAGACTTCTTTTAATCTCGTCACCAGCTGAGGAACATTTCAAAACTAAATGAAAACTGGCAAGCACAGCAAGCATTACCCTCTTCCACCCCCAGTAACACATACAATTGTTTAAGGACAGCACTATACTACAGTGCTCCCCCCCCGCTCCTTTTTTACGATACAAGAAGTTTGGGGAGTAAAAAGGGGTAGCTTTGGCCTGAAAATAAACAAAAAAACCCTGCCATAAAGAAATTCACATAAAACCTTCCTAGACTGATGTACAGGTTGCATGTGGCCTAGTATGGAGGAAACCACATGCTGAAAATCCAAGTAGGCAATTTTTCACTGAAGAAAGTATTTTAAATATTATAATAATATTATTATTATTAAAGGGGGAGAAATCGAACTATGCTTAAGCATGGCAGCCCTAAGCATGACTTCATTCAAAGACAAACTGGGCTGCAATGTGTATTTTTAGCTCATAAGTGGGTGCTCATATGCCATATGTAGCTTTTTACCACAAAGTGTTGTATCCTAAATATAGGCTCATGCTCCTGTTCACAGTGTAATTGTGGAAATCCATGCTCCAGTCTGAAGCCACAAGGGAAGCAGCAGCTCTTAGCAGCAATGACTCTGAGGTTAGAAATCCTCCCCCTTAAACCCTGTCCAACTTTCCTGGAGACTTGTGTTAAGTTAAAACTTAAAGGGTTTTAAGGATCCTTTATTCAGTGCCCAGATTCACTTCAATCACAGCTCATTTGCTTCCCTTGCCAACACTTCCTAAATTCTCTGTCTGGGGTCTTTTCTCCTAAGATATCCCTGTGAAGGCTGTCTCTGGTGTGTTTTTCAGGGGAGGGGAGTTAAGAGACACAGCAGTTTAAGCAGTTCATAGAACCATAACAGCATTATAACAAAAAGAGAAAAGAATAAGTAGCTTTTAACAGAGGGATGGGGCAAGAATGGATTGCTAGGACTGGAATAAGGTGGAGGAATCTGGCAAACTCAACCCTTCAGAAGGGGAAAGGCTGGATTTGGAGCAGCCAGTAGCAACATCCTGCCTTTTTTTTCTTTTCTTTTCTTTTTTCTTTTCTTTTTTTTTCTTTTCTTTTTTTTTCTTTTCTTTTTTTTTCTTTTCTTTTTTTTTTCTTTTCTTTTTTTTTTTTTTTTTTTTTTTTTTTTTTTTTTATTTAGGTTTAAAATCACGGGTTTTTTTTTTTTTTTTTTTTTTTTTTTTTTTTTTTTTTTTTTTTTTTTTTTTTTTTTTTTTTTTTTTTTTTTTTTTTTTTTTTTTTTTTTTTTTTTTTTTTTTTTTTTTTAAGTAGGCTTAAAATCACAGGGCAGAGAGAGGAAGCAAATAAAAGAACTGGCTTGAAGGTTAGACCACCAACATCAATGAAAGAAAAGACGTCTACTTGTCTACCGTTTCCTTTCAGTTGCCTACTTTTTTACATAAAAAGTATAAACAACCCTTACCTAACTGCTTGCTTGCAAAGCAATATTCACCTCTGCAGCTCCCCAGAGCTGCTGCAGCACTGTAGGAAAGCCTTGTGAAAGGCTATGAAGAGGTGGGGGGAGAGAGGAGGAAATGGCACAGAGGAGCATGGAAGCTCCAGATGTGAAACATTATTGACCATCACACCTCCCACCCGGGCCATCCGCAAGAACGCAGTTCTGCCCGGCTTTGCAGCCGGCATGACCTTGAGGCCCTCTGTAGTTGCTCAAACTGCACCTGTGTGGGATTAAGTATCCTGATAGTGAGTGATAGCCTTGCCAGCTCAGTCTGAAACAGCTTTCAACAGATCAAACAGTCAGAGAAGGAGGAAGAAAAAGCAGCAGAAGGAACAGCAAAGCAGTGCCTTCCCACCTGGACAGAATAAGCAATAATACTGATTTAGGTTGCTAGACTTGTCCAAGGCACCACCTGCAAAAATCTGTGCATGAAATTCTTATGTATGTTTGGATCAGTGTTGGTTGCAGCTCACCCATAATTACAGCCTGTCAGAGACATGGATCTAGCCTGGAACTCAGAAATACCCCACTGCATTTTGTAATGACTTTTTCACCTCCTTTTGAATTGCCAAATTTATGGTCACTGGACATTTGAAATTCAGAAGTGTATGGGCAGAGGAGATCTAGCACTAAGAATGTTTTTAAGGCGTCAGCCAAGCTGCTTGCTTCAAATTTTGCTAATCCTAAAAAGAATCCGTAACATTACAGCATTCAAAATATTCCTGAGCAGTCACGTAAGTTGAGATAGCAATGATTTTTTTTTTTTTTTTTTTTTTTTTTTTTTTAAATCCCTNCCTTGGAAATACAGCTTCTACAACTATGCAAGGGGCTACCGCATCAGCAGTTTGAGAGTCACTTCTGGTCAATTGAGGGAGATGGATTACAGAAAGGGAGTTTTTATTAAAAAGAAATGGAAGAAAAATATTGCAATAACCATTTTCCAATATGTTTCTATGTATACAAGCAAATTCATTCTACTTAAAGGCTTTGTTTGGAAATAGTGTTTCCCAACTTTCACAAAAAAAACAATTTTATTGCTAGATTAGAGTAAGAGCCTTAGAATGTGAGAAAGTCCAACTAATCCCAAACTTCAATAAGTTTTCATTTTTGTTCCCTTCCCCTGTCCTTTATTAAGAGCAGACTATCACTTCTTAGAATTTCTATTTTCACTTAAGAGTGTTAGAAATACTGACTAATTTGACATGCATGCCACGGAATACTGGCATGTTAACAAAATAACCTTGAAATGCATTGGTAATCTTATAATACGCCAGCACTGGGTAGAAAAAACACTGTAGTGCTCATACATTGACCTAGATGTAAGAGGAACAGGTGAATGGAAACCTGATAATTTGCACAAAGCTACCTTTTATTCCCCTTTCCAACCACTCATCCACATCTATCCATCCTCCCAAATACACACTCCTGTTCCCTAAACTTGCAATCATAGCATGTGAAGCTTAAAAGCTAGCTTGAATGTCCCACGTATTTCATTAGCATTTAATTCAGAGAAAAGTCAACTGCTCACATACAATTATTAAAAGAAAAAAGCAAAGAGGGAGGGCACAGGTGCACATATTTATGCATGGAGAGACAAAATATTGCCAGACTCAAGAAAAGGCCTAAATGTCCTCCATCACCTAAGAAGTGCAATAATGCTCTAAAAATGTGCTGCTAGAAATGGAATTTATACAAACAAACAAGGAAAGCTGATCTGTTCATTTACGGGGTAGAGTGACATCAGTATGACAGCAGCAGCAGCCAATCATAGTGTTCCATATGTATCCAGTGTTCTTGCACTGTTTCATATTTATGGATAAACACTAGGAGGGTGTTAACCCTAAGCTGTGTTTTTCTTCCCCATCATATTCTAAATAAAGCAGCTGCTTCCATTCAACATCAGACCTGACAAAAAAAGAAAAAAAAAAAGAAGCAGCCTCTCATCTCAGCATGTTCTCTGACAAATCCAGAAACAATATGTGGAAAGGGGGGGAGAGCAGCTGGAGCTACGTGTCACCACTTCCTGAAAACCTGTAGGCAGCCCAGAGCTTCAGCTTGGCTCTTCCTTGGCTAGAAGATGCAGAAACAAGAGGAAAAAAAAAAAGCACATAGGGTCAAACATTGATTGGGTCAAGGCTTTTGTTGTCGCTGAAAAAACAAATGCAATTGTTATTTCCATATAAGGCATTTTAAACTGTCTGAACAAGTGAAGTACTGTTCCTCTTCCTTCAAC
This sequence comes from Balaeniceps rex, assembly GCA_013401315.1. Taxonomy (NCBI): domain Eukaryota; kingdom Metazoa; phylum Chordata; class Aves; order Pelecaniformes; family Balaenicipitidae; genus Balaeniceps; species Balaeniceps rex. The sequence continues at coordinate 177,561 of VYZW01027419.1, forward strand.
ACCACTGTCTCCTCTGACATCTTTTTTTGGGGGGAAGAGCTTTTTTTAAGGCAAGAAGTGAAGCCTATTTGCTCGCTGACATAACGCACAATCCCAAGCAGGTACGTTATGAACAGTTCAGGAGACCACAAAAGGCTCCCCACACCAACACCCAGGCTTTCACAGCTGGCCCTGGGGGCAGAGCAAAGGGCAAGGGACCTGCACATCTGTAATCTTCAGAGCCTACATACACCTGAGCTGGGTTTCACTGAAGGTTGGGCCTTCAGTGGCTTGCTGCTCTGGCAAGGCCATCAGCATAGCAGGGGCAATGCAGAGGTTTTTCCTCACCTGTCAGCAATAGTATACTTTCCAAAAGAAAATTTGCGAAGCTTCTCACGGCACCAGGCAAAACCAAAATGAACCTGCCACCATTCTTTCCCATAAACACGCTTTAGCCCACACACTGATCACCCTAAGGCATGTATGAATGCATGTGCATAGACACACACACACACACTCTCTAGATATACACAAGCCTAGTAACAGACTCATTTTTTGACCTTCAAACCTTCACCGCAAGAGCAGGATTTCTGATGCAGCAGCCTTGGCTGGTAGTGAACGCGAGGCAGAGTTCAGCACACTGGCTTTGAGCTGAAATGACACCTCTAAGACCGATATCCCATTCTCACCAACAGACTTAGCAAATTTTCAAAAGAAAAAAAAGAAATGGCCAAAGCTAACTTCAAATATATCTACTCCAGGTACTTTAAAAGACACCATTTCTCTGCTTGTGCAAAATCTGTGTATAAACATTCTGAATATGTTATGCACCACCTTATAATTAATATGGCTCAAAGAAGCAGAGGATGCGATATAAATATAAAACTAATGAGCTGACTTAAAAGGCAGAATGTGCAGTGCAAAAACAGTTTTTATTGGCCAATACTGTATCCCAGTGCCACTTAATCAAAACCATCTCATTTTACTTGCACTATATTGCTTAGAGCTAAAGCCTGGTGAGCTGGCTCTGCCATTTACTACTTTTTGTTCAGCTATATCTATTCCCCAGCTATGATAATACATACATTCATTACATGTAAATAGCACCACATAACTAAATACAACTGAACAGCATCATGTTATAATTAAAATGATGTATGTGCAAGATTGTACATCTTGCCAAAGATGTATTTGCCTTCTTTCCTCCAAGACATTCTCTGCTAGTCCAGGAGCCTGCCCATCAGGATAGCTTTATTGCTGCAGGAAGGGAAATTCCAGCCTCTTGCCAGGCTTTCTCTATATATCCTTTGTAGGAACTATTCATGGATAAAGAAACTGTACCTAACCACATCTGCAACTCAGATGGCCACTCAGCACCATACACAGAGTATTACAGAATAAATAGGAATACTTTTGCAAAAGAAGCTAGAGGGGAAAAAAAATATGCACGTCAAGCAGCAGGCCTACAGTTACAGTCTAAAACCCACGAGGGAGATTTTAAGTATCTTACACACCATGGAAATTTGCTGGAAGAAGGGAATTTGTTTCTAAAGGCATGCTCAAATACAACATAAGCCTACTTTCTGTCATGGATTCTACTTCCAAAGGATACAGCTACTTTCTCAGAATTCACCAGCTCATCCCCGGGGGATGCATTAACAACAAGGTCCACTCATAGAGGGAGAAGCTAAACCTGAACGATCAAAATGATTTATGAGATCAATTAAAGAATGTCATCCAGATACTATTTTCTTCACACTCACAGCACTACCCTGTCTATTCTTGTTCTCATCATCTAAAAATCTAAAACCAAACCATGAAAATGCAAAAACTGTTTTGCTTGTCATTGACCATTATTGGCCAATAATTATCCAGCTTTTGTGGTTTTTCACAAGAGAAAAAAATATTTTCAGTAATCAGAACTGTGTTCAGTATGCACTTACAGCTAAAAACAGTTTAAAATCCAAGACAAATGCCTTTTAACTCAAAGTTTTATAATTCTTCCTATTTTATACTACCTTATAAGTTGTGGTACATAAAATCTCACAATATCCCTCACATAGGATCTATAATTATGTCCCAGTCCAGAATTTTCTTATGGTTAAGTGATCTACAAATACCACTATCCGAAAGGTAAATAGCAAGATAATTTTAGCTATCACTCTTAGAGGGGAACAGAAAGGTAACACCTTAGAACAAGGAAAAAGAAATAAACATACTTCTCATTCCCTGCCTTACTGATCAGAACAACTTCCACGAGAAAGCAAGTCTTGCATTCACCCCTCTAACTTACATCTTTTCCAGAACTGTTGAAGCATTCGCAAATCACAAATACATCCAGTAAATTAAGACTAGAACATTTGGACTACCACTATCTAAGGGTGAAATAAACTTAATAACTAGCTGAAACACAGGACTTTTAGCTAATATAGTCATTACAGCCCTTTGACAAGATAACTCCCAATAAAGAGCACGTTTTTTCTTGATGAGGGGCGTGGAGCAGGGGGCATTTTGGTTCTCCTTTTTTGAGAGAGTGAGCTCTACAGTTCTCAGAACCTACAGAAACCTGCAAAATATGGAAACAGTGATGTAGCTTCTGCATTCAGGCTTCTCTGTAAAACCCTCCAGTTTCCACATTTCGTATTGTTTACTCCAACAGAAAATTGATAGTTAATATTTGGTGGAGCAGAGTTTTACAGAAAGGCTCTCCAGTCTTCAGATGACCAGAAAACTTTTGTAATATGCTAAATATAGACACCATAGACCAGTGACCTGGGCAGAATAATTAGAGGACTGAAACCTCAGGAAGGGTCTGAATTTAAGTAAGGAAATATGTAACAGCTGTACTTCAACTGCACAATAACAAACTTTTTCAATGACAAAGACCCTTTTTGTGCATTTTGCCATTTCCTGAACAAGACTTCAGAAGAGACAGGAAGCCTGCCCATAAGGCTGGGCAGTTCCTCTGACACTGGAAAGAATGAAGAACTGCAGTTATTATTATTTCAAGTTATACTACCAGAGCAAAATTTCACTTCTTTTATTTATAATGATTTGAACTGGCTTCTATAAACTTTTATTGAGAACACCTCTAATTTAAATCACGTGATAAAATAAGATTCTGCTGGCAAGCCTGCTTTCTCACCCTCTCACATGCACACACTCCCCAAAGACACCAACACAGCAAGAGGGGAGAGCTTGTAGCTTCAAATGCTTGCTGTGTTGGAGGAGAAAGAAGGGCAAGACTGTGAGAGAGAAGACATTGTGGGTTATACCATAAACACCCACTCTAAAACAGAAAGCAACATGAAAGGTAGGAAGGCTATTCCCATTCTTACAAAAATACGTCTGAGGTCATTTAAAAGCGTTAATAAATCTTCTCATCCTTTTACCCAATCATTTTCTAATATTAGCTAGGCCAGTTTAAGGGCATGTGGTACAGTATCAGAATTCAGAGACAGGAAAAAAAAAAAGGCAATTTATGCAGTTGTTTATTCATAACTGCTCCCTGAAGGACAGCTACTGCACAGACGCTGGCAAGCCCCCCTGGAGGCACGCCAGCAGCCAAAACCTCTCCACCACGCCAAAAGCTCAGCAGCACACGCATTTTCTGGCACTGCTCTGGCAGAAGCCAGTGACACACACACACACTCCTCGTGTGGCTTCTCACCAGGCTGACTGCATGGCAGCCAGATAAGGCACCCAAAAAGTAGCAGCATTACTGGGTGGACGCTCCAGAGGAGGAAGGAAGCCTCTGACCGTTCCCTGGGGGCTCAGACCGACAGGGGCAGATGCACCGAATCTCCCCATCGGTCCCCTGCTGCCCGGGTGACTCACCAGCCAGCTCGCTCACCCTGCCTTCAGCCTGAAGGCGGTAGAATAAGTGACTCGGTGGCTGGCCATGATGGTTTGCCCTGACCGGCATTCACACAGCTGGCTTCTGATAGAATAAGCACTAGCTTTTCATCCTATAAGACCCTTTCCAACAACAACAACAACAAAAAAAGTCAAAAAGTCAAGTGACAAACCATTGACAGACACACCTCTAACGCTGCTCATTCTCATAAGCCAAAGTCATCTTCAACAGACTCAAAACACAAATTTGCTGTTATATAGCAGTTACTGTAAGAAGAAACTGCCAATTCTGCTGGTCAGTTTATCTCCCTGTTCCCACCCAAATCAATGTTTTGTTACTGTAATCAACAGCTACATACATTGGGTGTCAAACATTTGACCCTCTGACTTACAACATTAGGCATTTAGTGCATCTTTAAATGCAAATTACTGTCACAGATCAAAACACCCACTTTGGTGACTAATTTCTTTTTTTTTTAAAAATCTCTTCCCTTCCCAATATCTTTTCTGTCTGCATTTTCTTGCTTCACATGCAACATCAAGGTTGGTAAGATATGCAAGATGAGCTGCACAGATACAAGTTTACTCAGTAACAGCTACACCGTTAACTCCCAAACACTGCAGCAGCCTGAATCCTGATATTTACTTTTAGAAGGAAAGGGTTATCTTCCCAGTAAGGCTTCCCTGCAAGGACAACAAGAAAAGGTGTCAATTAGCACCAAGTGCTCTGGCAGCAGGCTCTGTGGATAGATACTTGCCCACAGGCAATTAGACAGGAGAAATTTGCCCCACATCAGGTGGTTGCTGGGTGACCTAGATTACCTCATTAAGAACAGGATCCTGCTTGTCTCAACTTCATCTGCCCAGAAATGAGACATCTCTGTGGCGATGACAGACAAGCAAGGCAGTCCGTCTGGTGCAGGTCACCAGCTGAAAACGCCTCTTCAGGGACAGCAGACAGAGCCCCCATGCCTGCAGCTCGCCCAGGGATGCCCCATCCTGCTTGGTCCAACTGGAGTAGGTTTGAAGCATTCAGCATCCTGCACCCAAGAACCTGGAGTACTCAGTCTCACTATACAATGTTCTTTTATTTTTCTTAAGGCATATGATGATCTACATTCAGTTGGCTTAGTGTATAAGATTTTTAAGGCATTTATTTTGCAGCGGTAGAGCTTTGCAATAAGTGGCCTGCTGAAATCCATTCCAAGAGAGATCATGGAAGCGTTATCAAGGAGGTGTTTTGTTTTCTTATCTTAATTCTTTTTTTACTAGTCCATTCAATCTCCTGTTCCAAAATACCTTAACTATAAGTCCACATTGAAGACTAACATACAAAATAAGTAAATTAAGTAGTTTTTTTGATTGCAATAATGCTGCCTTTCTAATCATTAGACTAATGGTTTTCATTGCATTCCTTTGGCTTAAAAAGTTATTTTAAAGGGGGAGGAAAAGTTTGCTCCAGGCTTAGTCCTTGTATGCCAAGTTTCAGTCGGCAGTGAATTTTAATGGCAGAGTTATAAACCCTTGAAAGCAAAAATTTATAATGGAAATGCTGACACAGTAACACCTATAGCTAGTAGCACAGGTGACGCTCCTCTAATATATTGATTCTCCCCTGTTAACCTATTTCTAGGAGCTTAAGATTTTGTGCATTTAGAAGCCTGACAAAAAGGGTTTCTGTAATTGTATTCACTCAGGTTAGAAGTCAAAGGCTTTACGTATGTACAGCCATTTCCACTGTGTCAAGAACCTGCAGCACCTGATCAGTAGGATGCCCCAGGTTTGGGATTTTTATTGTTTGGGTGTTGTTTTGGAGGTTTTTGTTTGGTTGGTTTTTTTAGCAGGTTGACTATTTTGGAAAAGTACAGGGAAGAGGAGGACCTAACCAAGGCACATGTGCGGGGAAGGAAGGAAAGAAGAATGAATATATAGCTTAAACAATGTAAGAAATAGCAGGAGAGGAGAGACAGGGAAAAGAAAAACGGATTTTAAGTGAGAAAGGAATTGTAGCTCTGAGCAGGAGGTGGAAAAGAAAATCCACATTAATGAAACAGGAAAAGTGCACAAGAGAACAAGAGCACAGAAGAAAGTGGAGCAAACAGACAAAAACAAAGAACTGGAAAAGAGAAGGAAGAAAAAGTATTTTTAATACAAACCTAACACAAACTCATTGCTTCGGCAAAAAGGAGAGGACAGGCAGCATAAAGAGCAAAGAATCAGAGTCATAAAAGCCTACTAATGTTTATTTTGCTGGGTTATTTTTTTACTGTATCCTTCTTCATACATTCAATTGTGCTCTGTATCTCTGGCAAAAGTACAAAAATTTTGTCAATGCCAGGAAAGAGGTGACCAAAACATTTTGCACTGTCAGCTGAAGTCAAACAGCTGCTTGTTTTGGGGTAAGTCTTGAAATTAGTAAAGGACTTTTTTAACCCGCCTGTCTCAATTACAAGAAAATATTGCTTGTATTTCAGACTTCGTGTTAATAAATACTACCACCATCCAAAAGTGATCATTTAAATGATACTAGGGTGCTTTTAAAGCAAGATGGAGAGCTTCACAAATAATCAAAATACTCTGCATGAGTCATTTTCTGAACATATGTTCACAAAAATACAGCACATGAAACTAAATCTCCAGATGCTCACAGGTAAGCATAGCATTTTAAACAGTGTAGGAAGAGGGGATTTATTTGTTTTAACAAACAGCATACAAACAAAAGAACACCACATACATTGGAATTAAGAGAAAAAAAAATGTAAGTGATCCAAAGGATGGATATGGGGACTGATATGGGGACACGACTGCAAAGGCCAGCACAAAGCAAGCTCCATCTGCAGAATTATGAGGCTTTGAAAACTTCAAGAAGCCAAGACTGGATCCTGAGGTTCTCCAGGATGCTCCACATTCCCAGTTACTTTTACATATCAGCCTGAACTGTGGAAGCCCCATACTTCAAGCAGAAGCCTTTTCTCTTCCCATAAATTAAGCTAATGAGGCATTATTTTAAGAAAAAGAAAAAAGCCCCTTCCCTTGCCCCCTTCCCTACCACTGCATTCTCTTTAAGGATATGTTATTCTTAAGTTAATACCTCTGACAGTCTGACAGGCCAGACAGGCACTAGCAGCAGCAATTCCTGGGCAGCTCTGAAGCTCAGTCTTAAATGCCACTGGAGTCCTGCATGCTGAGCTCTCCCTCCCAGTCGGGCTTATCCCATGCTCTCCCTACCATTACCCTTCTGCTTCAAAGCAAAGTGTTGCAGGGTCAGGCAGTAAGTATGTAAAGCCTGAACAAAGTTTTCAGGCAATACTGTTGAATGGCTCTGCTATTTTCTCCTAAAAAAAACAAACCAAAACATTGGTGAATTTTGACTGCACTGGCCATAAATATTAGATGACAGGAAAATGATCTTATTTAATCTCTGGAAAAATAAATGGCATGCAGGTTTCTGCTAGTGTGCTACTGTAACATTTGGCACAATCTCATTGGAAGGATTGTGTCATGCTGACAGATTAATGAGCTCTGAGAGAAATGAACAGATAAATACGAAATAAGCAAGCGACCTGCACCGACAGAGTTACTGCAAGTAAAGGCTACGTGTCTCGCCTATATTTGTCAGTGCTCAGCAGACTCAACAGATGAGAAAACGTAAGTGGAACAAAGCCAGAATACAACTTTACAGGCAGAAAGGATAATTTTATAAAAACTATGCTTCATGCCACCAATTAAACAGGTTTCATATATATAGAGAGAGATGGAAACTGTTTCCCAAAATACAAGAAAAAAACCCCAAAACTGACCTAATGAATGTTATAAGGAAAAGATAAATCTTCTTTTCCCCTTCTTTCTGTTCTTTAAACAAGACCTTTTTGACTTAACAGCACTTTAAATCACTTCAGATTAATGATTCAATCTATCAGATTATAACATACATTCTCTCTTCTATAAGAAATAGAAAAGAAAATAGTTTAAGCTTCTTATGTAACTTTAACCAGTTAATTATTTCCTAACACTTTGCCTATGCAAACAAAAGCACTTGATTCAACAGAGTAAGTATTCAATGCTGGTTCCAATAGGATGCTTTGTATTTATGATCCACTTCTGATTTGTGTTAACTGACCAAAAATATTCTAAAACCAAATAAGGAATTCTAAAGTTTATAAAACTTTCTAAACAAGTTAACAACACAAGGAGATCAGTCTGAAGTTGTTCTATCTACATTAGAAAACTGGAGTAAACTATGAAGCTCAAGACTTTCTATTAAGAAGCAAAAAAGGAAAATGCTGAAGTATTTCAGAAAGAATAAGAAAGATTTCAATTCTTGTCTCTTCCTAACCAAAGACAACAAATCCCAAAAGAATAAATCTTACAGTCAGTTCAAAAAGTGGAAAAAGCATGAATTGCTTGTTACTTGAGCCAAACCTGTTTGCTCGTCCCTAAATCAATATTTTCTATGATCCTTTGCAAAAAGCATTAAAAATGGCATGCAGAAAACCATACTCAAAGCATTGGCATTTCCATGACTTTCAAAACATACAGTGCAGCTGTGGTTTGTTTGTATTTTCTTCCTTCAGGACAACTAACAAGTTTCAAAACATTGTATTCCTGTGAGGAGATGCTGAAGGCAGTTGCAGCTGAACCCGGGCAGTACCAATGCAGAGGGCTGCGGTGGTTATTCCCTCGACACAGCTCAACCCTGCGCCCGGAGGCTGCCCACCCAGCAGCAGGCTGGGCTGGCCTGAATATACGGCTACTCTCAACATAAAAACACTGTTTTGGGTTTGCTGTGCTGAGCTGTGAGCTACTGCGATGAAGGAGAAGTTTCACAGGGGGCTTTCCAGATGAAAAGGAAATCTCCCCAGGGGATGCAACGGGCTAAGTCATCAGGAGTTAACCATTTCGGCCACCTGAGTTTAACTCTGCTGTGACCCTGAGCTGACACGAGGCACACAGCAAATGCACAGCCTTCTGTAAAGATAACAGCATGCAGAAGGTAGCACAGAGGCAACAGGAATTACGCCAACCATGATCTTAACTAATTATCCAACAAGATAAATGCAGGAACGCAGCAGTTAGAGATGACCACCACTGAACATTGCTCCACACCATCAGCATCTCCCTGTACTTTCAGCAACATTCAGATCCATAAGTTCAGAGCTCCCCCACATCTTGTAACCCTTAATTTTTGACCTCCTCTAGCAACAGAAGTACCTGATGCTGGAGATTGCCCGTCACCTTTGCATTCGGTGGTATTAAATGCAAAAGAAATGATACAAGTTCAAAGACAGAATTCAAGCAAGAGCAATGGACAATAAAGCAGTTGTGTTGGCTTACGTAAAGCAGCCTTTCACCTCTGCAGAGGTGCAGACAAGCATCTCTGAAATAATGCACTAAGGCAAAATAACAACACACCACCACAGCTGCAAGAGGCCTAAAAGAGAAGCCTCAACAGTTATCATAACTAGGTGTTGGTTATTTCTTGTATTATGCAGTCAGAAGATTTCTATTTCTGATTTCTTAGAGCATAGGCTATAAACAGAAAAAGATCATTAACAGCAAATAAGCTATTCTCAGCTTAGGTAGCAGCAGCAACTTCTTTTCCGCTAACAGAAAATCCTGATCATTGAGAAATGAAAAATTCAGGTGAGATTGTCTCAGCAGTTCTTGGATGCTCAGGAACTACTCTAACACATTCTTCCTCAACACTATTACTATGATAAGAGATCGTGATTTTTAAATAAATATACAGAACAGTCAACATAAGTATAATATAAGACACAGCTGATAATCATGGGGAAGTTACTTGCTCTTTTACTATGTTTGGTGTGTGTGCGCACAGCAAGTGATAATGCAACAATAGGTAAAGCAAGGTAAAGACAAAATACCACCACAGTGAAACCTTTGAGCTTGAGGCCCTTTGAGTTGCATTTAATACTAAATATTTCAATATTGCAACAGATTTTCCCATGTAACATGGCAAGCAGTAGGCAGTCCAGAAGATTCCTAGAATGCATTGATGATAACTTCTTAAGCCAGGTAATAGACACCCCTACCCGAGGGGATGCAATATTGGACCTGGTGGTCACCAATGCGAGTGAGCTCATCAGTGACGTCAAGGCTGGAGGCGGCCTGGGCTGCAGTGATCACACACGGGTGGAACTCATGCTCCTGAAGGATATGGGAAAAGCAAGGAGTATAGTCAGGACTCTAAATTTTAGGAAAGCAAACTTCCAGCTCTTCAAGGAGTTAGTCAGAAGGACCCCCTGGGAAACAGTCCTCAGGGACACGGGAATGGAGCAGAGCTGGCAGATCTTTAAGGATGCCTTCCATAGCATGCAAGAGCTCTCAGTCCCCAGGTGTAAGAAATCAGGAAAGGAAGGGAAGAGACCAGCATGGCTGAATCAAGACCTGCTGGTCAAACTAAAGGACAAGAGGGAACTGCACAGGCAGTGGAAGCAGGGACAGGTATCCTGGGAAGAGTACAGGGACGCTGCCCGGTTGTGTAGGGAAGGGGTCAGGAAGGCCAAGGC
>VYZW01027423.1:0-15220 GCA_013401315.1 Balaeniceps rex
AGGAAAGGAGAGGGAAGGAAAGGAAAGGAGAGGGAAGGAGAGGAAAGGAGAGGGAAGGAGAGGGAAGGAGAGGGAAGGAGAGGAAAGGAGAGGAAAGGAGAGGAAAGGAGAGGAAAGGAGGAAAGAAAGAAAGAAAGAAAGAAAGAAGGAAGGAAAGAAAGAAAGAGAAAGAAAGAAGGAAGGAAGGAAAGAAGGAAAGAAAGAAATGAAGGAAGGAAGGAGGAAAGACAGAGAAGAGAGCATACCAGCCTCTCAATTCTGGCGTGCTTCTAAACATCTGAAATACATGTGAGCATGCACTGCAAAAATCTGTCCTGGCATATGCAGAGCTATAGGCTCGGAAGTGTGCGCATGTGCATAGGGGGGCAACAGTCTCCACATTTAAACGTTTTAATGCCCTGATCAAATGTAACTGGTTTGTCTTGCTATTTCCTTTGAAAGACATCCACCTGGCAATCTCAAATAAGACGTCTTTTTTCTGAATCAAACTTCTCAATGTTAATGCTTGCAACCTAGCCCCAGGAGTTCTGCTTCCCCGAGAACATTTGGGCTTATAAATCCAGGGAAAATTTACATAGACCCAATCATGTAATATTTTTGGCTACAACAGGCATGATATTTCACATACCTTCAGCGTACGTGACTTTTTTCAGAGCACCGTCTCTCCTGTGACCATTTCTAAACTGTTCTTTTCGTTGCCAGGAGCAGTTTAAATAAACAGGGAGGTGCAAAAATGAAAAATCCACAAAGCACATCTTGGGGATGGGGTCTCAGCAATTTATAGGCGTTTACAGAAATATTCTGCTCTTGTTAACAACTGTTTCACTTAAAGGCATCAGGCAAAGTAAAGCTCATTGGGAATTTTTCAAAGAAATGCTATTTCAGTGGAAATACTCCTCAACTCTGGGGTAAAACACAGAAAAAATGAGAGACAGAAAATAGTTTCTATACAGAAAATAGCCTATAGACACCTAACCAGGGCTATTGCCTAACCTACGAGGACCTGGGCTAAAGCTCTATTTTATCTGTTTGCAGCTCTTACATGAAAAACCAAGGTTGCAAGTTCTTATAGAAGACCCCAGTGCATTTCTCCATCTCAGTAAAGATCTTGATTTAGATATGAATCACCAAAATCATTCTGTATGGAATCTTCCACCCTTTTCCACCCATCTTTCACTGCTTTGGTAACTATGAGGTCCTAATCCCCCCATAGTCCTTTAGGGTAAACAACCACTCGTAGTAGAAAGCCAAGCAAGGATGAAAAACCAAGCCAGCCTCTAAAGATGTTAAAAGACATTTCCACTTTGCAATTCTTTCTTACAAAAAAAAAAAAAAAAGGCAAGCAATGTTCTAAAAGAGCCTTTCTACATCCCTGTCATTTGCGGCCCATAGGTTTCTCACATATTTATGTATTTTATTTATGCCCTCCCAGCAATATCTGGACATTAAAGGCTGGTATTGACCACCCCACCCCACCATGGTGATGGAGCCGAGTGAATTTTACTGCAGTCTTTCTTTTATTTCTGTTTCTAGACTCGCACTCCTACCATTCCATTGTAAACAGATAATTATTATTTCATTAGTGTTCCAATTCAGAATTAATTGGCTAATTTACACATGGATCAATTGTATAAATGTGATGTTTGTGATAGGTGCTTGATATGATTTAAAGTAATTGTTTATTTTCAGGTTTTGGCTTGCATTGTACTGCAAAGTGATTTATCTCCTTATTTATCCTGTCTCAGCACTGCCTCTTCTTTTTCATTATTTTTCTAAAGAGCCACACGCTTGCTAAGCCGAAGCGTGAATCTGTGCTGTGTGATTCTGTGGGGCCACACTTATATTAGCTCCCAAATGCCCTACCTTACAGCCTGCTGCTGTTACGTGCTCACAGAGCACCGTGCTAACCGCCCTCCTTGCCCGGCAGAAGTTACCCGCCGCAGCCTGCAATCGCTGTATTTCACACAGATCCTTGTACCACCTTTATAGCCCTCATCCCCGAGTGTCTCCCACTGTAACCACAGGTGACAAACGCCTGTCACTTTGGGTTCGGTTTCCTCTTTTCCATCCCGAGGGGGTTGAGGAAAGTGCAGCGCTTAGTTTCCTTGCTCCTTTGTTTGTCCAACTGGGAGCATGCCCGGCAGCCCAGCCCTGGGAGGACTGCAGCCAGGATTTGCAGGGCAGAAGCAGTGAAGTCTTCATCTGCTTCTGCCCTGACGGAAGGTTTTTGACAGCGGCAGGACCTCCTCCCACACAGCCTGCCATGTCTTTGCAGAAGGTGGCACTGGCCAGCCAGGAGTCTCTCCCTAGACTTGTGCTCTCCTGTAGATGTTTGCAGCATTTGGCCTTACAGCAGTTCCAGGGAAACAATAATCCAGCAAGGCACTACTTAATTTCATGGCTAACTTCAAACAGTTTCTTCCACTGGGAAGTACTGAAGTACCTCCTTTCATCAGGGCTTACATGTTCAGAGGGAGAAGAAAGAAGGGATGAGAACACATTTAACAGCTTGCCCCACGCAGAAACACTCCTTTCCCAGGCAATCAAAATGAATTCTTCCACCATCAGATTTTACAGTTGCTGTTATGCTGTCCAGGCAGCTAAAAACAATTTTGTGAATGCCAAAGATTAACTACTGTAGAGTTTGAGCCACTGTCAATGGCTCTCCCCTTCCTACTGCAAATTGTTACGTACTGTAAGGGCCTTTGTAAAATCTGAGTTATTCAGAAACATTGCATTTCTCTGTCATTTTTTCAATTGCTTCTTCTGAAACGCATGATTGGAAGCAAACAGACGTTACCCAGAAAAGGGATGCTACTTTCTCATCAAAAGAAATGTCTGTTGTGGGATGTATATGATAAGGAAGTTTTATTCAAGACCAGAAAAACTACAAGCAAGTTATGCTTCATAACCTCTCTCAGGTTTCACTTGGTTGAGTGTACCAGGGTGTATGTGATGTGTGTGGGTTGGGAGATGTTTTGGAACAGTTAAAGTTGTTCCCTTATTATGCCTTACAAAGGCATTTTTGTACCTTTAAATAGAAGGCTTTGTAAGTCTCTGTTTTCCAGCAGCTTCCTGGCAAGCTGAGAGTCTTTCCTGACAAATATTAGAACCTTATAGTACTGCAAGAAAGCAGGTTGTTTAGTTTTACTTCTGAGGTCCATCCCAGTCCCGTGTCTGACTCACAAAGATACCATTTTTACAGGAAAGAGGAAAAATTTCTAGGTTGTGATGTTTTTGTGAAACAAGTTCTGCTGCAAACTCCCGTGTAATTTAGAGTAAATCCACAGGGACAGAACTGATGGGCAAAAGATGTGGTCTAAGTACAGTCTTCATCTCATACAGCACCAAAAATGCGCTCTATATAAGATGATACGATGCTCTGAAGTCATCACAAACTCATACAACATATCCTTTGCTTTTGTCGTTGTGACCTGTCCACCAGTCTAATTTCTAGAGAATCTGATCATCTTTGTGTTGGTATTCGTCATGTGTGCACAAATTATCACTTTCACAACTCACAGAATAGAGGTCAGCTAAATATACTGGAGGAAATCTCTTGTGAAAAGTATCACTGGAAGATTTCAAGGCAGAACATGCGCTGTTCTTTAACATCTCATCCAAACGTAAGCTTTATTGTAGCCCATCTTACCTGTTTCAAATTACGAAAGGACAGAAACAGCCAAAGAACAACGGATGCACAATAGCTTTGTGGCTTGATGTTCTAAATCTGAAGACTGGTGCTTATATACCAAGTCATGCACTCTGAACTATCACGTCAAATATACAAAAAAAAAAGAAAATAAACTGTGTAAACATCAGCACTGGTGAAATCCTAAATAAGCAGATCTCTTTGTGGCCGCAAATAGCTTATTTATGAAAATCCGTGAGTGTCCTGGAACCACACCTAAAAAGTGCCAAGTATTTTCAGCTCCAACTGAAATAAAAAATTGCTGCAAAGCTGTATGGTGAATGTTTTACTGGCCTGGCTAGAAAAGAGGTGTTATAATCCACACTCAGCCTTTAGACCTCAGGTCCAAATTATCCATTTGGAGAGAGCCAACAGAGAGCAGAGTAGATCCAATGTTTGCGTGCACAGCTGCTAGACAATGTGCAGTTTTAGGAGTTCTTAAATAATCATTGATTTCAAAAGTGTTACAGCCCATTGACTCAAAAATCAGCTGCTTATAAAGACTCTCGTGTTCATATCAGAGATCCCTGGCAATTGTACAAGAGTTACACTGAACAGACATACTGAACGTGAGCTGTATTTTGAATTTTATTAAAAGATCCTGAGATCACCCTCATTTCCCTAAGAACTTTTGTTATAAATGGTACGACAATCTGAACCACCTTGTTCTGAGTCAGCAGATCCCCAAAATAGCTTGTGGTTTTGCAAAATAAATGAATGATGGGGTCATTTTGTGCTTCCGCAAGAGCTTCTTTGTCAAGACCTCAGTGTGCTTTGCACTTATTAATGACTCTGTCTCGCCTACCAGTCCCCAGGGAAGGCTACTCCTCCGGCAAGCTCAATGTTTCAGGAATCCCAAGAAGCCCAAGTGATGTGCACACCACGTGAGGCTCCTTCTACCTCTTTTGACTGGGGCATCAACAGGACATCTTGTGTTCAGATACGCAGACAGCTCAGGTACTCGCATCACTCCCATGGTGCACAGACTCTGTTCTGCCGGTTCTGCAAAACAGAACAGAGAAAAGAAGGCTTCTGGGCTTAACGTTTCTGTACATTCCAGGGAAAACCTTATCCTAGATAACACAAGTTTCTTATTTCCACTCTCTCTATGTATTATTACAAGTGCTGAAACCCACATTATAAAGATAAAGCATCAGAGACCAAGAAATGGCTGTGCTGGGGTAAGAGTTCTTTCCCCCAAAGCTAGATTCCAAACCATCCTTCTCTGAGTCACAGCTTTACATTTATGTAGCATGCATTGCTTCTTTTTTACGTGGTTGAAAAATTGGAAATCTATTAGAAAGGCAAGCATTGTGCAGAATCTATTTTTAATATATTTTTAGTTAAACACACAAATTCATCAGTAATAAACTTGATTAAAGCAATTCTGGTGGAGAGCAGTAGAAGGACTAAATGCACTGTTGTGCAAAACTTCCAATTCTCAGCTTCATCAACATCATCGCCATCATAGTTACGCCACTGTTTTCTGCATAACGGGAGATTGTCTTTGACACTAAGCCACAGGGACCCGACCACTTCAGCCCTGCAGTCCAGAATGGTGGCTTGAAACTCCTTCCTCATATAGAGATATGGGAAGCAACCATGAAGCACTAACAAAGCTAGCCAGGAACGAAGGGTGACTTTTTCACCTTATTTTACATTAGGTAGATTTTTGGCTTGTCATTAAGGATCCATGAATAATAGCAGAAAAAACAACGCAAGGGGACTGTGTACAATTGAACATCTTGTTCAAGGCGGCAGATAGGGCAAAGAATAATAATATTATGTATGACAGAAAGTGGAACAATTTCAGCTTGGCATATGAATGAAATGTAATACATTTAAGTACTGTTGAGTATCTACAGAACAATAGAATTGACAAAATAATAATCCTAATATATTAAGCAAACACTCAACAGCCTGATGTGTATTCTTACTGTGTGTTGTCATTCCCAGAGTATGAGATCTAAGTTACTTGTGTAATACTGTCATAAAAAAAAAACAAAACAAAAACCAGCCCACAAAACCTTTTAATATATTTCCATTTCCTCTAGATCACTGTTGCCTCAAATATTCCAGTCAGGAAAATTGTATACAGTACACATCATGCAGCCATGAGAAGTTCGTTACGTATTGGTGTGCTTGAGAGCTGCAATGGAGTGAAGAATAGAGGATATGCTAAAAGACTCTAGGGCAAATGTGCAAATGATACCTCTGCTTTTTGTTTGTTTGTTTGTTTATTGGCAGCAAGGGTTGGTATGAATGAGAGGATAAGGCACTCTCTGTCTAGTTAGAGATTCTGATTTGATTCTGTTCCAGAAACTACGCTTGTAAAGCCCTGAAGCTGATCAGAGATTGCAGAACACTGATCAGAATTTCCAGATGTCCTTGATAATGCCCTTCACCTTCATAATCAAGCTCTGAAATGATAATATATTGATCGGAATGCTTCGCAGCAGTATGACACACAGAGGATTATTGATAAGCAGCTCTGAAATTTCCAGGTGACAAACAAGGGCGAGGGGGGAGGCGATTAAAACAGGAACGTGAAGCTGCCACGATAATCTTTGCCTGGGAAGCTTGGGCTGTGTATGATAGTCTTACCAAAATGTTTTCGCTTTTGTCTGGGAACAGATTTCCATCTTAATTATTGCTATTATGATTATTGTACTAATAGTACTAATACTAATAATACTAAGACTAAGACTAAGACTAATACAATAATAAATAGGTGTACCACCACATGCTTCCCCACGCATACCGCTCGCCCACGCCCCCCGAGGTGCGGCCCCTCTTCAGCACCACGGACAGCGCCGGGAGGCGTGGAGCGCTGCGCGGAGCGGTGCGGAGCGGTGCGGTGCGCGGAGCGGTGCGGTGCGCGGTGCGGTGCGCGGAGCGGTACACGGGGCGATGCGTGGAGCGGTGCGTGGAGCAGTGTGCAGAGCTCTGCGGTGCGTGGAGCTGTGCGGTGCGCAGACATGGAGGTGCGTGGAACGCCTTCCCGCAGGCTTAGGGGCGGTGGGTGCCATCCTGCAGCCCCTGTGCTCCTGGCATCCCTGGATGACAGTGCTGTGAGCAGGCTGCAGGGTCAGAGCTCCTACGTGCTCGTGTGGGCGCGTGAGAGAGAGATCGGGTACTCAGCTGCTGTGATCCGAGGGGCAAAAAGAAGAATTAGAGACTTACTGCTACCATAAAAGCTCCCAAATAACAAAATAATCAACTGTATATAAATCCTGAGATTACAAGCTAAAACCAGGACCTTTGTCTACCATGCCCTGAGCCTTCACAGGCAAAGTCAAGAGAATTACTTCTTGGTTTATTTTAATATCAAAGCATTTTCTAAGAAGACATGGAAATCGTTTTCCTTTCCGATGGTGTTGGCACATTGCCCTGTTTATTCTTCAGTTGGTATTTTTTGTACTTCTTAGAGATATATCAAAGTTATGCCGTATGCGTAACTTGGAGGACATGGAAAAGACATTGACAATATTAATTGTTTCATAAATAGCATCAGATATGATATGCTTTTTATATCCTTGGTTTAAACCTTGTTAGTGAAAAACCAATACCCTGCCATTTGTTTATACTTTTCTTGGCATACAAGGCAGATATATTAGAGTGAATGAAGCTAATAAAAGGCTAGATGCAGCATTTTCCACACTCAACTTTTAGGCATGGCCTCTTTTTCAAAACAAAACTGTCTCTTATTTTAGGACATTATAACTGTGCCATCTCTCTGTAAAAATGTATGAAGAACCAGAAATTACAAAGGACCAAATAGAAAGGACCCTTTTCTTTTAGGTGAGCACTTCACACAAGCAATTCCACCGACCCCATAGACCTGCTTATGCGAGTAACTGCTGAGGCAGAGGGACGAAGGGCTCTGCCAGCCAACCCAAGCGTGTGGGTCTCTGAGGCAAAGAGGTATTTTGCAAATTTTGCAAGAGGTATTTGCAAAGAGGCAAAGCTGCCTCAGAGACAAAGGCTCAGCATGAAAAATACCTCTTTCCTGCACTGGTCTTACTTGGATCCAAGAAGTTAGTTGCAGAGCAAGGGGTCCCGAGCGTGGAAAAAGGAGCCACAAACTCTCGCAAAGGCAGCGCATGACTGGTAGTTTCAGACAAACAAAATATTCGGCAAATGAATTACTGGAGATCTTGCAAAAGTTTTTCATCCAAGCAATGGTAAAAGAAATTCTTGAGAAATCTGTTTGCATTGCAAACATTTTACTCCTTGCAGTTCTTTTATTTCTTTTACTCAGCATTTTAGTCCCTGCAGGAAAGAAGGAGGAGGTAGGTTATGGCGGGTTCACCTCTGCTTTCATTTTGTAAAATATTTCTATCATGTTCTATGCAGTGTCACATGCAAAAGAAACACAATGCTTGCCCATCTTTTAAACAAGAGTTTCAATGCTATCATGTTCTGCTAAATTAATGTTACGGTGTTAGGAAGATATATAGCATAGCAGAAACTGAGGACTGGAATATAGAAACTCAAGTGAAGAAGGAAGGAAGAAAAGGAGATCTCACCATTCAATATTCCTGGAAATTTCATAGAAATTTGTGAAAATATGTTCTGCATATTTTTTCATAGCATGAAACTGCTCCACTGCAGTCTTGAGTTGCTGCTGCAGGACACCGAGAGCAAAAGTAATCCTTAAAACATTTGCTGTAGGGGCTCCCAGGGTTTTACCTCGGTCCATATGCAGGGAATGTGAAGCCTGATGTCCTGGTTTTCAAAGCGGCTCTGCATGGATCATCTCCTACAACTTTGGGAAGTTTCTGTGCAGATACAAAGGTCTGCTCCTGTGGTAGAGGCATAAAATTCATTACCAGAGGGAGCAGCAAGGCATGGTCCTTTCTCTACTTCATTTTAGCTCCAGACTGGAGGAGGCTTTTGCCCAGCAGCCGTATTTATTCCATACCTATTTGTTGCGCGGACTACAGTAAATCAGGAGTATCTGACTTCTTCGGCACCTCTCAGGCCCAGACGGTTTTTAAGGACATGTTGCAGAAAAGTAGAAACTAGGTGAAGAACAGAGAGGAAGAAAAGCTATAGCCAGGGGCACTGGTGGAGGCCTGCGTGGCATCAGACGTCAAAGCCAAGCCGA
This sequence comes from Balaeniceps rex, assembly GCA_013401315.1. NCBI lineage: Eukaryota > Metazoa > Chordata > Aves > Pelecaniformes > Balaenicipitidae > Balaeniceps > Balaeniceps rex. Next base: position 8,802 of record VYZW01027423.1, read on the forward strand.
ACCCAAACTTTTTATTTGCCTCCCAGGCAGTGCACCCAGGGACAGTCTGCACACCCAGACTTCAGAGGTACCTGGAGCGGACTGTCAGTCCCCTGCATGCATGAAGAAAGCTGTAAGAATAAATGTTGGCTGGAAGGTGCTTTCGCTCATCGCCCAACATTTATTGTAGTTTAGCCTTATGGTGCCTGTGGTAGTCGTACGTGGGACAAGAGGAAAAAGATCACCTTGATTTCAGGGGCTGGAATAGATGTCCTCCACCCTAAATCTTCCTGTGATCAGCTGGAACTGATCAGATGGAGAGAAGAGCATTTGGGCCACCCAAGAAATAGTACATTTTAAAGGCCGTGCTTCACTGCGATTTCAGTCCCAGGAGTGCCCCAAGAAGCGGTGCTCAAAGCATGGCCTTTTCCAGTTGCTCTGAAAGGCCTACACAGAAACCGAGGGGGAATTTCTCTTCATCAGTGCAAAAGCAAACATGATAACTGGCAGTCTCCGTGTAAAAGTATTTATCTTTGTCATGGTAATCTCGCCATTAGACTCTAATTTCTAGCTCCAGCGTTACAGAACAAAGCGCACGCCATCCACGGCAGCAAGGCTGACACAGCAATACGCTTTCGCCGCTCGCATCTGTTGAGCTAATCTGAAACACCACAACCAAATTCCATTTCCAGCAACGCACGTGTTTGCCTTCCTCTTCAACCTGCCAATTCTAATGACTCACAATTAAATAAAAGCCTTCCTCCCGCTCCGGGTCTCCCTGCCCATCCTCCCTCCGAGGCTACGGCTTTAATTTCGCCCTCTCACATTCTCACGGCAGCAGACTGTTACGGCAGGCGGCAGGATTATGACTCATCATGTACTGTGGGAAGTAATGATGATCCAAAAAGCAAACGGAGGTGGGCAGTGAAGGAGAAATCACTTATGCAAATAGAAATATTTTCAATAATGATCAACAGCGTGAGAAAGAATATAGGAAAAATTACATTAGGCAGAGGAGCTTCATTTTTAAAATGTTCCCTAAGTGCTAGAAATCTTCCCATCTTCATTTTTCCCTTTAAACTCTGTCATTTGTACAGCCTATTAACCTTTAACTTTATGACTATCCTAACGTGAAATACTGGCAGCATTTAAGTCTGAGAATACTAGAGACCTACCTTCCTGGTTGGCAACAGAGGTGAGGCACTTTCTTTTAAATCAGTCATTTTTAATATCAGTCATATACACACAGCATCAGAGGCGCTATTTTTAGATTCACGTGCTGGCGTTACTTATAATAAATGCTCTACAGACTCCAGTTATCTTTCCTCAGAGGTCTTAAAGTTTCCTTCTTGCCTGGCCTCTCCCAGTTCGTCACCCTAATTGTTGTCTTCAATTCTACTCAAAAGTAAAAGAGCAAATCAAATTAAATCGCTTCCTTCAAACTCCCTCTGCCCTGTTCTGTAAAAGACAATGTAAAATTAATTATTTGTGTTTACGAGAGCTGCTGGGGAGTCGAGCCGAGGCTGGGACTTCTTTGTCTGAAGCACTAAACCACTGTTACTCCGGCCATTTCTGCCCTGAAGACCTGGCAGTCGAGATGGGGCAGGGAAAGGACGGGTGATTAAGTGACTTCCAAAAGGTGGTCAAGACGAAGTGGCTCATCTGGATGGCGTGTGCTGGGGCCGTATCGATTACACCTGCGGCAGGGGACGTAAGCGGTTTAACGCGGAGCTTGTGTGGTTTTAATTGTTATCATTATTTCAAACAATAAGAGTGACAAGGGCTGCTCAGACCTGAGGACAGGAAATTCTGCTGTTTATATCTAAATCTCAGCAATTAAATAGCACTGGGGATGACAGGGGATGATCTGCTGGGAAGCTCCCTGACGGCTGCCCCTCTGTCAGCCAGTGCTGTCCTCTGGGGCTGGACATGGCCCTACCATGGCATCACCATGGCCTGGGAGAGCTTCCAAAAAGAGGTCTCGGTTGGAAAGAGCAGCTGAAGCCATTACACCGATGGCTGAGAAAATGCTGCCTCAGAGCTGAACCGCCAGAATTTATTTACACAAAGTCTTCCCCTTTTCCCTTGCTCTTTCAGACTCTGCAAACCTTTGAAAAGCTCAGCGGGGAGTCCTGAAACAACACTTAAAAGTGACTTTGCCAGGCAGGAGCCCACACTTCTCTCCTTAATCAGAAAATATCCAGCCCCAAGGAGCGAGATGGGGACTGTGGTGGCCCTGGCTGCCCGGCCCTGCCCTGCCGGGTGGCTCAGGTGTGGGAGGGAGCCCATGGCTGCACGAATGTCCCTCTCTGTCACCTCCTACGTACAACGCTCCCCTCTTGAGTGAAGGATGCGGGCAAGGGACCTGGAGCAGTGCTAGTGCCGGCGGATTTCAGCTGCGCCAAAGGCTTGGACTTGGCGGTTTTACTCTGATGCAAACTCTTCTCTGAGCTTTCAGTCCTAAGAAGAGCGAGCTAGAAAAATGGATCTCTTAGCAGGTCTTCTGCTCTCAGGACTGTACTCCTGAACCTGAAAAAGGTCTGGCTTCTTCTCTGCTTACATCTGCCCCAGAACTGAAACTGCAGGCTCGCTTTTGGGTAGAAGTGATCAGCCATCAGCTCAGGCTGAGCAGGGGTTTTTCTTGGCCATGGACTAAATTCAACCAAGGCAAATAAATATGTGGGACAGTTTAGGATTTGAGTAAGGACCAGTCAAAGGAGGCAACGCAGAGTTAAGCTTGCTCTTGCATCCTACATGTACCCTGTCTTACACAGTGCTCCAGCCTGTCTTTTCTACTCGTATGAAAGGATTTATAAGTTGGAAGAGGAAGCAGACAGCATTTATGTTGGTGTCTACAGACACACCTAGACTTTGCAACAGACTCTGTCCAAGACACCGGGGAGATGGAGCCCAGCACGCCGCAGCAGCAGGCCACACGGCGCAGGGATTTCCCCGGGTGACAGCTCAGGTCCCCGCAGGGACAGCTGGCACATGCCACCGCACTCAGCACCGCACATGGCTCTGCTCTCGGAGCCCACGCCGCCGCCTCCTGCTCTCGCAGGGCCCCAAAACTTCGTCGGGATTTAGCCATCTCATCATGGAGCTGCTTTTCTAAACTCCAGCTGGGTTTAGAAACACGTTTAATTTAGGCGCGCTCTTGGGCCCTATTGATTTTAATGTAACAATCATATGTTTAAAACTTAGCATGTGTTTAATTGCTCCGGTGAATAACAGCAGACTGATGCCGGTGCTTACGCGCCTTGCTGACCCAGTGCCTGGGAGAGCAATGCTGCACCAGCCCCGCGGCAAGGGAATCAAGGGGACGGCATTTGTCCCAAACCTGAACTCAGATGATCCCAAATTCTTGCTTTTATTTTGGAAGTAGACCTAGTTTCCCAAAAGGAAGGGAAGTACCAATGAATTCGGAAGGGAAACTGTGTAAAGCTTCTTGTTCATTTAGCTCCTACTCTCAGTTATTTCATTTTTGGCATTTACCTAAAGTTTTCATCTTTCCAAGTCTTGTTTTATGGTTAGTATAAGGCCAGCCTGAAAGATAATATATTGTGACTGTTATATTATTTATTTCAAAGCCAAGTTATTGATTATTGCACGCTGAAAATGACAAATGGCATCTGAGAAAGGCACGGTCAGCGAGTTCTATTAAAGAAATGATAGTATTGCTCATGGATTGTTAAAAGGTTCAGTTTAGGTACTTTATAGGTTTATATCCATCACTATTTAATGACCAAATGATGAAAAATATGAGTCACGGGAACAATTTCTTTCTGTTGCAGTTTTACGTTTAAGCAGTTAGCAAAATAAGAGAATTTTCCGTGCTAAGGGTTTACTCGCCCAGGCCCTGTAGCACACAATCTAGTAATGAACTTGATTATTTTAAAGGCGATGATTTAATACAGGTAACTGCTGCGTACCTGGAGCACACTGGAGTGGGTCATATCCTTCCTCTGCAGTGCTGGTACGTAGATGCTGGAGGTGGGACGCAGGCAGGCGGGGTGTGCGGGGCTGCATCGCGTTACACACCCCACCAAGGCACCCCACCCGGCACCGGGCACCCGGAGCAGCCCCGCTGACTGCCCAGAGCTGCAGGTCGGGGCCAAAGCACAGGGAAATGCCTGTTTCACTGGTGAGCCCCTGACGGCACGTTCCCAGCAGACAGGGCAGAGTAGTATGGGGACAGGGTCATCCTGGAAGAGCAAACAGAGACCAGTGGCTGGGAACCCCTCCCAGGGCCATTCCGGTGTCCCTGGTATCCCTGGTTCCCTTTCCTGCAGAAGCCAGAGTGGGATTTGGCCTATTTTCCCCACATTTAACCCCACAAGCATGAGCAGGAAGCCCAGCAAGCATTTTTTTTTGTTTGTCACAGGTATGAAAGGCTCTCTTTTCACTCTTATTCTCTTAGAGCCATCTGTTCGAAACACTTTCAAAATGACGGCAATTAGAGATAAGAGTTAATAACGCTCCAACCTGCACGCTGAGAAATGCCATTTAATCACTATTGGCTTGGCTGGCAAATAAGGAGCAGCATCCGACTGGACAAGGGTGATAAAGCTCCCATGCCGGCTCAAATGAAGAGCCCAGCTGCAGTGTTTGCCACCGTGAATTGTAGCTGCAAGACCTGGAATCTGGCCTAAAGAGCTGATATAAATCCAGCAAAATAAATCTTTCGCTACCGCCTGTGGTTTCACGCTGCCTTAACTCAACTCTTTTACCTAATCTCTGACCTTCCTTTGTAATTTTTCATATTTCTCAGGTAAAACTCAGGGTGCTCATTAGTGGGAGGCTGAGCCAAGAGCACCAGGGAGTTCACGCTTTCTCCGGAGGGATTTAAACTGGGCTGTGCTGGGGCTTGCAGGTGAGAAACCTCCAGCAAGCCCAGCGATGCTGATGCTCTGCACTTCATTTCACAGCGGCAGAAGCATCGCTCTATTTTCTTCTCGTGCATCTTGTGACAAAAACGAACACCGTGAAATCATGCCCAGAAAGCACAAGGAGGGGTGGAAGGTGCTCTCCCACTGACAGCCGTGGGGAAGCTTCCTGGCCCCAGAGCAACCGCAGCGCTGGGCTGGGGCGAGTGGCCGCACTCCCCGGCGGGTGCAGCGGGGCAGGATCCAGCCACAACGGCCCGTCCCAAAATGACCGTTCGGGTGCATGCCTGTAAATCAAATGATGCCAACAACTGATGGGGAAGGGTTTCTTTAATTCCAAAACAAATCTCCCCCTCAGCTGACAGTCTCACCTACCAGGTTTAATCTTAAAGCAAATATTTTGTGTTCATCTGGTAAACCTTTCAAAACCAGGAATTAATAACAGAAGCGGTGACTCCACCTAAATTACAAAGTTTATACAATCTTTAAGAGCAACGCTGACATCTTGCAGCCAGTGCCCATAAAAAAGAAAGCAAACGCCACTTTTAGTCAGCGTGTTGTGACACAATATTTGCAATCTCCGAGCAGGCGGAAAACCAAAACGTTTCCACCTGCCAATTTTATCCTTCTCTATTTGGCAAACATATTTTGAGATGATGTATAGAAAACATCACTATCGGGGCAAGGCGGGGGCCGGGCTGGAGAGCAGCAGATGTCTGCTTGGAGGTGCCTGTAACTGTACTCGCGGCAGATCCTTTGCACCGAGGTCCTGAAACACACCTTACACATTGTATGCATTTCACCCTCGGTTTTTGGTTGTGCATGTGTGCCCATGAAGGCCGCGAGGCTGCCCGCTCTTTGCCCACGCGTGCCGAGATGCTGCCCGCTGCTCCCATCCACAGGCACCTCTGCTGCAAAAGCATAAACCTTCCCTCCTGCCCTGTAATAAACAAGGCACGCGGCCGGAACGGTCCATTTGGGTTTTGGATGGATTTAAAACTGTTCACCCGCAAAGCGGCTCTGGGAAACAGATTGGCTCCTGCGGCGCACGCGGAGCAGCATTCCTCACCCGCCGCTGCGGTGTTTGTCTGTAAGGGGACATGCACACTGTGACCCCGCCGCGGGCTGGGTGCCCGGCCCTTCGCTGAGCCTCGGCAGCTGTATTTAAATTCACTTTTTATATGATGTACTTTGCTACAACGGTTTTACTGGGAAGCGGCTTCAGTTCCTCTTGGGGGCTGTGCTGCCAGTGCGAGCGAGGCCACCCTTCGGCCCTGAGTATTCTTGTTTGTGATGCTGCAGAAATAATTTTTTTTTTTTTAAATTTTTTGGAAATAAATGCGCCTGAAAAGCACTGCACCCTGCCTCGCAAGCTGTGGGGTCCCAGCCCACTCCCCGCACTCCTGCAGACCGCATCCCGCCCTCCCACCGGCGGGCCGCCCGAGCCCAGCTGGCACCCGGCCCGGAGGCAGCGCCCCGGGGCCCGGCCTCCCTGCCGCGGCCAGGGGCTTCCCCGAGCTCCCCGTGCGGGACGCGGAGAGTCCCCGGGCCGGG
>VYZW01027423.1:17800-43864 GCA_013401315.1 Balaeniceps rex
GAAGCCAGTTACTGCTGTTTGGCTTTTCCAGCCTTGTAAAAGAGATTAATGACTGATGCACCGAACAGGCCCCTTCCTACAGCAGGAGTTTTGCCTGAGTGAGAAGTAAAGGCGAGGGCACGTCGTACATTCATGGGGTTATTCGTGAAACTCCTTCAAAGGAAACATCTGTGAATTTCTTCTTTCCCCCAAGAACGCTCAACTACTGGAGAGACTGACGGTCAGCAGCAAATAGTTACTGAATGCAATTAGCAGTCATCCTCAGACAGCTCCAGGGAGAGGAAGGCAGCGAGGAGGGTGCAGAAGCTGATTGCAGAGGATCAGAATTATTCAGAGAATAGGATGGAAGTGGTGCTGGGACATGGGTCCCCGTCCTGTTTGCAGAGGAAGACCCAGCTCACACCACCACCAGCCTCATGCCTAAAAGCTCACAGCCACAGCTTCTGCCCCGAATCCCATCTGGGTACCAGACCTTGAGACTAAGTGACAAAGTCGGAAGGCAAAAATTAAAGAAAGGGTATTTTCCAGGGCACAGCACAGCAAGATAACACTCCTGACATACGAAACCTTGATTATTACGCTAACTTTCAAAAAGAAACCAAAACCACCGAAGGGCTGATACTGTGCCCTTCCCACTGCTCAGTCCTACTCACCTGTTCTGTACCACGTTCACCAAGGCAGTGGCCGCACCCAGCATATCTTCTGAAAGTCCTTACGTTCAGTCACAGTTTTGGAGGAGTCTTCCTAAAATATTCCATGAGTCTTAAAGGGAACCAAAGACATGCTGCAAGGGAGAGCCTCAAAAGCATCCTTTTTTTTTTCCCCCATTATAATTCCTATAGCTTCAACTCCAGCTTTGCTGAACATAATCCCATCATCAGAACAACGCAACCTCCTGTTTAAAAAATGTTTTAAAACCCCATGGATGTTTAAATTGCATCTTGACTTGTTCTCTGCTGCCGGGAAGGGAGCTCACCCTCCTCTAGCTGGCAGCAAATTTGGAGGCTTGCTGCCTGCGGAGCCCCTCCAGCTCCTGGGTTTGGCGGACGGGACCCTGGGCTGCCTTCTGCTGCCTGTAAGCAGACGGAGCCATGCCGGTGGCCTGGTGAGCCCACAGGGTACAGAGCCACCGCGCCGGGATCCCATGTCACAGGTTATGGCCAGCTCAGTCCCGGGCTGGATGGGGATGTCTGACGGAAGGATCTCTGCCTCCTCTCCGATCTGCCATTCAGATCTACTCGACAACTGGCTGAAAGCCATTATTCCCCTAACTGTTGCTTATTTTTAAGTAATACAGCTGCTCTGCACAATCCTAACCGCCTTTTTGATTGTTCATTAGGGACCTGCAATACTCTTGGTCTATTCCATTTAAACCTGGATTTAACTAACAGTAGTTATGTGCCCCATCACCTCTTCATTATTAGGCTGAATTGCTTCCTAAGGACCAAATCATGCAGAGTCTCGCAGTTTCTGCGAGGCGCCGGGCACCCTCTCTTCTCATCCATTTCACTTAGGCAGCCGCTTGCAATGGAAATTGATGGCAGGCTTGGGCTGGACGAGTCCTGAGCCGCCGTTCAGATTCTGCATTCAAAATCTTCATTTGCCGCAAACAATGATGCACGTGACTCCGCTTAATGCAAGTTAATGCCTGCATGACCATCAAGGAACGAAGGCATAATAAAGGATCAATAATGGCAATGATCTAAGTAACGGTTTTGAAATATTTAACCAGAGGCAACAATTAAGGTTCTTTTAGATGTTGCAAACTTAAAGCCTACGGTCTTGAATCCGAGTCAAGTGTTTACCCTTAATGATTGTACGAGTTTCCCTAAATGATGCCTCCCCTCGCTCAAGCTCAGCTACCTACAGAGCCAGCACAGAAACAAACGCTTCAAAAATCACATGAAATTGCAATGAACTTTCCTCCTTTGCTAGCTTTTCATCACTTTTAAACAATGCTAAACTAGATTAAATTTATAATTTAACTCACATGATAGCAAGCCATTGAATGATTCCCAAGAAAAGTTTGGATCGAGTGGACTTGGGTTTTATAAAGCATGAAGACCTGCCAGCATTCCTTAGCTAATGGGGGCTGAAATGTTATTGGGCTTTTTGGTTTTGTTTTTCTGCATGATATTCAGATTTTGGAAGCGAAGAAGAGTATTTGCTTGCTGGTAGCCTGAATTCCACTAGAGATACAAATCTCTGTCTCTTTGAGAATGATAAAAGACGTCAGGCAGGGTATTGTATACCATCTTGCATTAAGAAAAACTCGGAGGTTTAAGGCCATCTGTATTTAAATCCAAGGACAGATGAGACATTTAAATTTTAGTAGCACTCAGTTATATACCTGACATAGAGAAATGGCTGCAATCCTTTTTACCAGGCTGGAGAATAGGCATTAAATGACAAAATATTAGTCAGGCCATAGATCCACGAAACCTATAAGTTCTGCAGCAGCTTCATTAAATCTGTTTTTTATCAGAGGGGAGAGAAGGGTCTGGTATAACATTGCCAGCATTTGAGGCATTGGGCTTTTAGAGGATCGCTGCCAGATACTTCATCCATCTGTCTATTTTCATATTTATTGTTTTACCAATCACTTTATTCATCCATCTGTTCATCTGTGTAAACCCATTTTTTTAAATTTTAATTTTTATTTATAGACTGACCTTAATAAACTCTCCTCAAGTACCGCGTGTTTATCACTGTCATGGATGAAAACGTTATTAATGACAGGAGGGCTGAGCAGGGAAGACGACTGCCCTTTAAATTCCTTTTCAGCTGACTGGACCGCAGCAACTCAGCTGGGTGGAGGTGGCTGGATCGATAAGGTCGGAGTTCAGTCACTGGTCCCATCTCCTCTATCATCCCCATCACTGCCAGCTAACGATGCCTGCAGGTGGAGCGGGGGCACTTGACTACGTTTATGAATCGCCTCGCTCCGTAGCGAAGGCTTTTCCGCCCCGTAGGAAAAGCTGCGGGTAGCTCGGGATATTTATTTTGCAATGTATACAAGGGAAGACACGGACGTCAATACAAGAAAAGCAGCCCGGTGTGTTTAGAGTAAATCTCGCCGGCTCGTAGCACGGCGCTGGCAACCGTGGGTTTCAGCTCTTCCAGGGAAATTCTGATTAAACATAAATAAGGGATGCGCTGGTCGTTAGATGCTTTCCCTATCGCAGGAAGGGATGAGAGGTGAGTTAGTTTTCAGCACATGGTCGCTAGCACTGTACTTTCAATCCAACTACTTAAACTGCCTTAATTGGCAGGGATCCGGGGCTCATAACCACAGCATCCCACATGCCTCTATATTTGCCTGCAACAGCCAGGGCTGCGATACCTACACCTGGGTTGGGCAGCGATAGACATATTTCTTTTCGCAGGAGCATAACACGGTTCAGAAAATGATATTTATTACTACTAATCATGTCCTTATTTGATCTCCAACAGCAATATGGATGATTATTACACTGAAAATAGAAGGTGGTAAGAGTATCTCGAAGTACCTCAAAATTAAACACCTACGGATTAAGAGCGTTTCAAATTTATGATAGGTAATAGTCACGAGGTGGCTATAAATGCTTTACGAGTTCACTTAGTTGACATAAGGTCTAACCTTGCCGCAAAAATACATTTTTATTCTGCTGACTTAAAGCAGGTTTGACAAATACTCTCCGGGATAACTCAACTCTCACGTTTTATCTTTGGCTGGCCCAGGTGCCATTCGCGACAGAGTTTTGCCGTGAAAGATGTAGCTGTGAGGATGGGGACATTCCCCTCATGGCTTCATCTCATCTCCCGGCTCATGAGAAGCCTTGGATTCCTGCCTGGGATTTTATTTTGACATCAGAGGTGTAAATCAAGTCATAAACATATTTAAACTAATGTTGTTGAAAATCCGTAACTCTGACAGCGAAATGAGCAACAAAAAGCGCATATAATATTTGGTGACATGTAATTTTAACTTCATCCAGTCTCTTTGCTTTTGAGACATTGTTACCTGCAGGATAAGGCAATAAAATAAGGATGTACAAGAATGTGTCAAATGTAGGGCTTCCCTAAATTACACTCTGAGGCACAGATTAATACATTTAATACATTCCAGTCATGAGTGAAGTACTTATAGCAGAACAACTGCTCCTTCAGTGATATCATTCACTGGAATGAACTACAGCTAACAGTGACAAGCTGGAAAAATGCCCCCACTTTTCAAACTGTACAAATGGCATTTGGACACAGTAACTCAAAACTGGACACTTCATTTCAAGTTTAAACCTAGTGGTCCAGTCAAAAGCTATTACTCCATCTTCTTTATTTGTAGTCCATGCTTTTGTGCTCTTTAAGAATCAAATAAATACTGGTGTAATGGTTAGCAACTGCCAGTTCAACGAAAAATACTGCTAAATTCACCAATAAGTCTTTTTTCTACACACACAAATTTATGACATAAGAACTGAACCCATTCCTGTTACAATGTCTGGATAGTTTTTTAATGTAGAGGGAGACTCACTTTAGTGATAAGAGTTTAAACCTCAACTACTTTTTCCTTCTTCCTGGATCATACATCTAGATAGAGAAGAGCGTGAAATAAACGACCGGTGCGTGTAAGCCAAGGTGCACTGAGCTGGCCCGTTCTCAGCTCCATCAATCCGGCAGAGGCAAGCGATCTCCGTAGCTCTGCGCCCTCTTGCACTGAACGCTCTTTCCCTTTTGCATTTGTACTGAGATTATTTAAAAGCAAAGACATTATTTGCACTGAGATTGTTTAAAAGCAGATGCGAGATCTGCCCCCTCCTCTATTTTAAGAGCTTGATGGAGAAGGGAAGGAGGCTGAGCTGGATACAAGCTCACTAGATGCCTCCTCCTTGTCACTTCTGTGCAATCCTCTTTGGTCCGCTGTTTGCAAGTCCCTCTCCCTCGAAGGGACATCCCGAGCCTCCCAGCCTGCCCCATCACTGGTGGTGTAATAGTTAGATCCCAGTTTGTGACCACGTCGTGGGTTAACCCGGCAGGCGGCTAAACACCACGCAGCCGTTCGCTCGCTCCCCACCAGTGGGATGGGGGAGAGAATCGGAAAAAAAGCAAAACTCATGGGTTGAGGTAAACACAATTTCATAGGACAGAAAAGGAAGGGAACATAATAATAATGATAAAAGAATATACAAAACAAGCGATGCACAATGCAATTGCTCACCACCCGCCGACCGATGCCCAGCCAGTCCCCGAGCAGCAGCCCCCTCCCCGCCCCCCCGCCCGCCAAGTCCCCCCAGTTTCTATACTGAGCATGACGCCATATGGTATGGAATAGCCCTTTGGTCAGTTTGGGTCAGCTGTCCTGGCTGTGCCCCCTCCCAGCTTCTTGTGCACCTGGCAGAGCATGGGAAGCTGAAACGTCCTTGACTTAGTGTAAGCACTGCTCAGCAACAATGAAAACATCAGCGTGTTATCAACGTTATTTTCATCCGAAATCCAAAACGCAGCACTATATCAGCTACTAGGAAGAAAATTAACCCTATCTCAGCCAAAACCAGGACAGATCACCACAGATGTCCTGCTACCACATGTACCTGTGCAAAGGGAGAGAGCAGCGCTACCCTTTGACCCAGGAGGACTTTGTACAGAAACAGGAGGTTGCCCAGGGAACGGGGCTGGTTGCTTTCTGGTCACTGCAGCACCACGTGCAGGCTTCAGGACTTGAGTTTTCAAGCTCCTGCTTTGATCTACCTATACAAAATAACCGATGCTGACAGATACAAGACTTGAGCTCCTCCGTAGCAATCACACCCTAAGAGAAATCTCTCCTGCATCCCCACACAACTACCGCGCTAGGGGCTATGAAGGTGTCTGTGAATGAATGCTTATTCCAGACAATGCCTATGCTAAAAAAATGCATTATTAGGTGCCACATCACACCTGGAAGAATGCTTACGGATCTGGGGGTTACGCTAGTAATTGTGCTGAACTTCTGAAATTGGCTGATGTGAGACCTAAGCGGGGATGGTGTGATGGAGGGATAAATATTCGTGTTGTCCAAGTGCCACGTCTTCTCTCCAGCCAGCCTTTTTACAGTGTGCTGCATTAAATGCTACAGTAAAACAAGAACCTAACACCCACTGCAGGGAACAATGGATTACTTTCTAAAAGGAGAAAAACTCACAGCCTAACACTTCTTCAGAAAAGTACACAAATATGTTTCCCCAAACTCCTGAGGTTACTTTCAACTTGTTTTGGGGAAGACAAGGAACTAAACCACAAGTAATTATGGATTTTCTAAATATACTGGGTTTGTTATCCAGCTTCCCTGGGTAGTGATTATAATCCTGTTCCTTTTTGTCACTGGTATTTGCAGCTAGAAGCCTTAAAATATGGGGCTGTTCTCAGGTTTCTTTTCCACCAGCGCAGGCTCTGCAGTGGTCCCATCATCAGAAGACCCATGGTATCTGAAACACTCAAGAAAAAGTGTCTGGAAACAGAAATGATTTCCATTTTCACAGAAAGGACGTACATTTTCTTTTATTCAGTTTCTTAAAGATACTGACGCTGATATGAACAAGGATTTTATGATGTTCTAAGTAATTTCATTTGGTGTCATAATTATATCTTGATTAATTCTATCCACATGGAAAATTATGAGGGTTGTTTTTTTTTTTTTTCTTATCTGCAGGGAACATTTTAAAGATTTTGTATTAACTGCAAGTAATGTGAGTTGGGAAGAACTGTCATAGTCAGCAAACAAAGCACCTTTAGCGACTGAGAAGGGATAAATGATGGGTATAACAGGGGCAGGATTGTCCCCCTGATCTCTGCATTGACATTATGAGAATACAAAGACCCTGGAAGCTATTGTGCAGAAAAAAGTAGGCTGCTAATACACATACCTCTGCCACCTCACTTCTTGCACCGCTGGCGCTGAACACAACACGTCTGTTGTTATCTTTCCTTCTCAGAGAGAAGCTCCTTATGATTTGCTGCATGTTGAATGAGACATTAGAGCTCTGCAGCCCCAGCTCTGCAACATCCAGTGGGACACACGCCCCACACGGTGTAACTTGCTTTTGAAACAACAGGCTGGAGGACTGGGACTCTTGTAGGTTTTCTAAAATCATTTAAGATTATTTTAATCCTTTGACCTTGGCCAGTTGACACCACTTTTTGGTGTTTAGCTGATACTCTAAAAAAGTAAAATTTAAATTTCCTAAGCATATGGACTTGTAAGTTGTTCTGAGTTCGTAGCCACAAAGAGAGGGATGAGAAACCATGCAGGGCTGCAGGAGGTAGCTTCTACCTGCCCATGCAAGTTTGCTGCAGCACAGCTCCAGCAGTGCCGAATTCCCCAGCACTGGCAAAGTCTGCCCTTACTGAAAGCACTCACAACTTGTTCCTGGAAGTATCCACTTGGCCTTCATCCCCGAGCAATAAGAGAACAAGAGACCAAAGGACCTTGCAGGATGAGTCCCAAGGAAGAGGAAGGGCTGTGGATACTCAGAAAAATCCTCATAATTAAAATTCATTTGAAAAATAGAATTGGCATCTCTTTTCCTTTCCCTCCCTGCCATTCTCTCTTGAGAAATAGCTTCACAGTGAGGAACCTATTATTGGCCATTGCACATCATTAATTTTAGAATCATTTCTCTTCTGCTGCATCTTACGGCCCTGCGTTACACTGCATAATATTGCCATTCCAGCATAGGAAGCATCGCCTATTTCAAGCATAACACTACAGGCCAGAGTTAATCAGTCTAGGAGAGACCTAAACTAGACATCACAGAGCAGCGCAGGGGTGGAGCTGACATATAGATATGCAGTCGTGAAAATACATCGCGGATGAAGAGACGTTGCTTTATGTAAAGGGAAGGGGAGTGCAGGCAATAGCTCTGAAGCTTGGAGATTTCTCAGCAGTGTCTTGCTTCGAAATCCAAATTTCAAGAGTATGAACCAACCCTATTAAGGTATAGTTCACTGTATTTTAAACCTATACAGAGGCCTCAACACCTTACACCTTTGACAGGCTTATGACAGAGAATACATTTAGTTTTAACTGTTTCAGCACCAGCGAGTCCATGAAGAGACTTCACTGTTTATTGACTGCACTGAAGCCTTTGGCCACTGGAAGACTTCACAGATGCTCGCGTCTATGGCCAAGCCAGGCAGAGCTCATGGTGGCAGAGAGGACACCATTCAAAACACCTTCCTCCAAAAAGCTGAAGCCCAGACTAACCGAAGTAAGACCTGCAGTGTGCAAAAGGGCTTCGGATTCAGCCTGGCAGAGAGCAGTGCCGAGCAGACACCACCGTTCACTACAGCTGCAGGACCAGTTCTTATGTGACCAACCTGACTTTACTCACAGGAACAAAGCGATTTCGCTAGAGCAAGCGAGAGGATGCAGGGCTAGGGATGCTTTTTTACCAGTACACTGCTTCTGCTCACCAATTTTTCTTAAAAACAATCTAGACACGTGTTTACATTAGTCCACCTCCAATCCTGTAAACACTTTGAAGCAGAACATTTTTTTTTTTGCTTCTACCCAGATAACTGGGGTTTATATGCGTCTTGTACAATGGGCCACAGCTAGGGATCCTAGATCAATACAAATAAGAATGAAAAATAACACTATGTTCTAAATTGCTATGACTAATTCCTTGTGTTAGTAATACAAAAACCAATTCAATCCATATCACAGGATTTTATCAGCAGCCAAGTACTAATTCAAAATTTTGCCAGTGTCTTCCTGCTTTTCTGTGGAATAATAGCAAAATATATTTACAATTCTGATTTTCACTAATTAAATCCTGTTGACAAAATCATTTGTTTTAAGAATCAAATGAAATCCTTTTCAGAAGAACTCTCCTCAAGGTGCACACATGGGAAGCAGCCCTCAAATATGTCATTCTTGGAAAACCCAACACGACATTAGGAGACCCGATACTCCTGCTGCAGCGCCTGTGCAGAATACGGAGCACGGAGTAAACTGACAAAATAATTGGATTATACATGCACAATTCAGACTTTCAGTTACTGGGTGCTTTCTTGCTCCTAGTTTCCACAGAAAAGTCAGTTTTTTTGTTCCTTAAGTCCTTGTACTGCTTATTTACATATGAAAAGGTAAGTTTATAAAAGAGCTTTCCTATTTTACTACATCTAATAGTTAATAATTTAAATCTGTAGCCATTATCATCATATAGATTGACACAAATGGCATACGGATCATTCTGGGGATGAGGGTTAGTTTCTTTTAAGAGAGAATTGTTTTAGTTTTTGCAGGAAATTAATCAGGGGAATGGGCTTTGTGGAGCATGGAGGAAATCTAATCTGTTCTTTGTTCAAATTTGCCTTGCTCCAATTCCTAGCAATTGTAGACAACATGCTCTTTTGTTCAGGAGCCACTTGTTACATGCATAATTAGAGACTGCAGTAGCTGTGTTTAAAGAAAAACTGTTTTCCAATGTAATGTGTGATCTTGATAATAGTATTTTCATCAAAGGTAGCAATTACATTCATTAAGCTGGGACTGGCAAGGCAGCAAGGAAATTAAGTGGAAGGTGAATAAAAAGCTCCCTGTTTCTTTTTAAAATCTCTGTCTCTTTATAAGTTGAAATGCACCATGTTGAGCTGCAAACTGGAAAATACATACTGAACATAAAAAAAGAAAGAAAGAAAAAAATAAAGTCCTCCTTAACCTTTCTGAATAATGATCCAGAAGATATCCTAGGGACACCTACTATAGATGCACTTTTCAAATTAAAGGGCTTTATTCTACATTAATTTCTTATGCAAGTTTTAAACGAGCTCAACATATGATTCAGGTCTTTAAAGGCTCCAGGGCTCTCTAGGATTAATTCACTGTTCTTTTCACACATAAATTAATTGTTTTGTGTTCTCAAAAACAGCAAACAGCACATAAATCAACCAGTTTAGAAAAGACGCAAGGCTGGTACCTTTTGCAAATCACTGAAGTTTGCTATTTACACTTCGTTATTATAATATGTAACTTTCAAAGGAAAAGCTGGAAAGGCAGGACATATGTTGTTAATTCTAAGCGGATTTCTTGAGTGCATAACTCATTTTAGCAATTTGATTCCTTGAAAGACAAAAGTTGTGGAGCACCGAAAAGCCATTCTTTCAGCACTCATAATTGTATTTTTTCCCAGTTAATAATTCAATTACACATCACTAATGTATTTGCAAACATTCCCATGTAAAAATAGCTAGGTTCTCCCCCACGCCCTTTTTGCCTTAAGCCTTGTAAGAGTGAGATTTGCAGATAGAAAAATGTAAAAATCTAAAGACGTGAGCCCCGGAGCCCCGGGAGGGCTGTGCCCAGCCTGCAGGATCCCCCAGGCACTCCTGTGAGTGCAAACACAGGAATCTCATTTTTTAACTCCAAAATGTAATCCTGCTTTTTTTTTCCAGGCACTGTATCGCAGGCTGAGAAGCCGGGGGAAGCGGGTCCATCCCCTCGTGCCGTTGCCCTGTGCGGACAGCCAGGGCAGCACACCACTGCAGAGAAGTCACTACTTCAGATGAAGGCTGGGCCCTAATTTTGCACGCAGGCAAAATACCCCACTTCAGGGATCTCGGCAAGTGTCAACCAAAGTAGATGACACTTGCAGCAAGCGGGGCAAGTTTAATTTACCAGCACTTACAGCGGGACAGGTACCGAGAAGCGGGCGATAGCAGGTACCGTGCTCCCTCCTGAACAGGGATGTCCCAGCACGCTCTCATCTTGAGGCAAGAGAGAAAAATGAAGCCAGAACCTGGCTATCCATATCTCCAAAAATAACTGTTTCTCCCCCTGCCCTTCCCAGAAATAGAATATGAAACCACAGCATCTTGGCCAAATTGGAATTTGCATAGTTCTGCGAAGCATTTCCTTCAGTTAGGAATGATTTAATTATTCTTCACTTCCTCTTCTAGAAATCATTCCTGGATAATGAGGTTAGCATAGAGCAGATATGTTTCAGTCAAGAAATAGATGTAATTCAGTGCCAGAAGGCTTTTACAGTCCAGGAAAAAAAAAAAAAGATTTTTGGACACTTCTAAATAGAAGCAGCAGTATAGAGAAAGTTGGCTATTGTATTACAATAGTCTGAGACACCAGATCATCCGGTGCTTTAACCCAGTGCTGTGTCAGCCCGCTGAAGAATTAGAGGACAACCACAACTCTCTTGTGGCCCAGATTCTTCCACAAAGGTAACAAGGCACATTTTAAAGAATTATTAAATAATGACAAACTATATTACCTCCAGAGAATTGTTTATCTCTGCAAATTGGATCACTGAAGTCAAAGCACAGTAGAGCTAAAATACTTTCTAGTATAAAATGGAAGACCTACTGCTGCACCTTACTTTGGACCTTGGAAACTGTGGATCCTGCATGGCAGTCAAATATATTTTATGACAAATAGCTTGCTGAATCTAGCTTTTCTTATTCAAGCAACAGTCAAAACAACCTGCCATATCAATCAAATGTAGACATTGCTGCAATTAAACTGAGAAAATTACTTTCTTTTTAAAGCTTGGTTGGACAGACATTAAGAAGACCAAAGTAATCTGGAATTTAAGGTGGCAACATAACAGTTTGTGTTTGATAAAAATCATCCAGTGGAACATAAGGAATTTTTCTCTGAACATGGGGAAAACAAGACTACGAACGTAAATACAGCCTTCATATCATATAACCATCTTCTAGTACATAATGGGGAGTCATAAAACATTTTCGAAGTTCAAAAAGTACCTGAGCTGAAAAAAGTGCTTTGCCTCAATTCTTACGGGAACAATTGGAGCAAATGCTGCATTTGGTGTGTAAACATCCTCCACCTTGGCAACAGACTGTCTAACATTTTCTTTCCTAAAACAAACAGCATCAGCTTTTGCACTAAAACATTTGCTCCCTACCAACTATATCTTCAACAGCTCCATTAACTAAACAAGTTCTATGGAGCTTTTCAGTATTTAACTACATTTCCAGAGCCTTGACTTTAATTTCTGAATTATTCCTCCGTTATTTTTAGGTCAGTTTAGCAGAATTGACACAAAACTGTTCTCTGTGAGATAAAATGCAAAAAAAGAAAAAGTAAAACGTTGTGCCTATAACTTAGTATCATTTCAAAGGTGGCTTTCTCGCTTCAGCTGGTTCTTTAGCCAGTGTTGGGTGCATGATAGGGTAACTTCATAAACAAAGTTATATCAGCTAATACTTTTTAGCATAAATAACGTTTGCAGCTTCTGGGACTCTTAACCTTTCACGGTCTCTGCTTTTTGTATCCCTACAGATAAAAAAAATATCCAGAGAAGCTAGTGTCTTTCCAAAATGTAATTATCATGTCTTTAGGTATCATCTAAACAAAGGCAGAAAAACTCAGCGACACAGTATCAAATTAAAACTGGATGACTGCTCTGGTTACATTGAAAAATTTGCATTTAATTTGCATCTTTAAGATGCAAATTAGTGAGCAGAAAAACCTTGCAGCATGTCCTAGCAAATAATTCAGGCCAAAAATAGCCAAGAAACTTGCAGCAAACTTAACCAGATGAAAAGGATCACAGAATCACAGAATCATTTGGTTGGAAAAGACCTTTAAGATCGAGTCCAACCATACCTGTCCACCACTAAACCATGTCCCTAAGCACCTCGTCTGCCCGGCTTTTAAATACCTCCAGGAAGACCACTTCCCTGGGCAGCCTGTTCCAATATTTGACAACCCTCTCCGTGAAGAAGTTTCTCCTAATATCCAATCTAAACCTGCCCTGGCGCAACTTGAGGCCATTGCCTCTTGTCCTATCACTTGTCACTTGGGGGAAGAGACCAACACCCACCTCGCTACACCCTCCTCTCAGGCAGTTGTAGAGGGCAATAAGGTCTCCCCTCAGCCTCCTCTTCTCCAGGCTGAACAACCCCAGGTCCCTCAGCCGCTCCCCATCAGACTTGTGCTCCAGACCCTTCCCCAGCTTCGTTGCCCTTCTCTGGACACGCTCCAGCACCTCAATGTCCTTCTTGTACTGAGGGGCCCAAAACTGAACACAGTACTCGAGGTGCGGCCTCACCAGTGCCGAGTACAGGGGAAGGATGACTTCCCTGGTCCTGCTGGTCACACTATTTCTAATACAAGCCAGGATGCCGTTGGCCTTCCTGGCGGCGTGGGCACACTACTGGCTCATATTCAGTTGGCTGTCGATCAACACCCCCAGATCCCTCTCTGCCAAGCAGCTTTCCAGCCACTCATCCCCAAGCCTGTAGCGTTGCATTGGGTTGTTGTGGCCCAAGCGCAGGACCCGGCACTTGGCCTTGTTGAACCTCATACAATTGGTCACAGGCCATTGGTCCAGCCTGTCCAGATCCCTCTGTAGAGCCTTCCTACCCTCAAGCAGATCAACACTTCCTCCCAGCTTAGTGACATCTGACAATTATTCTGTTCATCTGACGGGTGGGTCATTGTTTAAAAGTCTTGGCTGAATGTTCGTAAGAGAAGGCAGGAAACAACGCCTCAGCCAGGAAGACACCAGCTCTGGGTCTGTGTACCAGAGCTGCTCGTTTCCTACGAAGCGGAGACCCACCCAGAGTCCTTCTGCAGGCTCCAAAAGGGAAACTTTTCAAAACCGAAACAAATCACCCCTACGGGACCCAGAGAGGCAGGGGATACAAACTCAGCATGAACCCATCATACTGCAGTTCCACTCTTCCCTTCGTTCTATCTATGCTAGGAAAGAAACTGTCTCATAGCTGGCAAACATTAAGGCATTTCTTGATCTGCCAACCTGCATTTGGCCCTAAAGCAAACAAGCAGTACCGCTCCGTTTCAGCTCTTCCCACCATGACGCTCCAGGCATCGTTAGATGAAGCAAAGCTCATTTTAAGTCCTCCTAATTTCAGCAAGTTGACTTGTCTGTCAAACATACCCAAAGCAGTCCAGCCCTGCCTTATCCAGTGAGTTACAACAGATGTTTTTAAAAATGTCACAAATTGTGATGATGGTTTGTGTAACACTTCAAACGGACTGTAAGACCTTCAGGTCTGGCTGGTTAGAGCGCAGAATTTACTTTTCAGTCCATATATGCTAATTTCCAAGTTAGGTGACCCCCAAATAGCACAAGCTTGCAATGTGGAAGTTAGGGATTTATTGCTGTATTTTAGGTTTTCCTCTTGCTATTCGATTCTTTTTGGTTTTGCAAGAGAGTGGTTACAGCTTGTAACAGCTTTCCTTTCTTCAGAGATCCCTGCAAAGTGTTCGATGTTCTGCAGGTTCAGAAGTCCTCATTTTATGTATTAAATAAACCCAGTTCTGAAAGTGCTGGTTACTTGGCTATCGAGGCACAGCTTTCTGTCAGGTGGGAGTGTTTTTTCTTTAGGATCTTCAGTAAAGTCACCCTGAGATTTCTTTATAGGTATAGTCTTCCAGTATTAGGAGCTCTACACTAATAAGATACACAGAGGAAAAACAGTTTCAGAAAAATGTAAATCCAAATGACCTTGAAAGACAGAAGAATATATGAAAATGCTATTGCTGCCTGTTGAGCCTGTACACCTTTTTGATTTATATTTTAAAGTATTTTATCAGAAAAAATGTTACATTGTACATTACATGTTCTTTTGAACATTAATATACCAATACGAATCAACATTCGAATGCTCTGATCTATGAAACAAGCTATTAGGAAACACAGTGGCTAGTTCTAGTCACCTAATGTATTAGACAGTTATTGCACATGAACAGAGTATTTTTAGAGGATAATAAACGCCAAGATTTCAAAGCAGCTTAACAATGTCTCTAGTATCAGATAATGAGAAATTCCCTCAATGCCGCTAAGCTACACTTCGTTAATTATAGCACCTGATCTTACAACTGGCATATTTAACTGAAACAATTATTGTAATTCCTATTTGTTAACCTGGAACTCCGGATTCACTATGAAATCACGTTTGCTCGGAAAGTCCTCATGCTTCCTCTCACCTGTGTGTACAATCAAGCACGCTGTGTAACTCTAGGCAGCCAAATCCAGAAGAGTAAGGCTGCTAACCATGCCTCCTCACCTGGACCTAGACCAAGGAGTTACACTTCAGAGAAGACAACTCCTTGCAAAACGCTCTGCAACGACTGTATTTCAATACAACATAAAATGACAAATCACGTGAAAATTCTTTGGGAATAGTACAATACATGTTCATCTGCCCATCAGCTCTCGCTTGATTTGTGCCTCCACCAACAGTTTGCACAGTGATAACAGGTAAATATTTATGAAGTATTTGTGGTAGCTGTTAACCACGTTCACGTAATTCTCTTAGGAGAAGATCTATCACAGTGGTACACTGAATACATTCTGGGGTTGAGGAAAAACGTTTCTCCAGCTTTCATGTATTCAATAAGCAAGCTCAGGAAAGTCAGACAGCTGCTTTTGAACAAGCCTGTGTTTCAAATTGAGCTTAGCTTGGTAGGAAGAACTTGAAATGTGTCTCTCACCAAAAGACTTCCAAATGGAAATGCAATAACATGTTAATTAGAAAATTCTTTACATAGTGAAAGGCTCCCAGTGAACATACTTTATATTTCACATAAGCCTGTTCTAACACAATCTTTATATGGGGAAAAGAAAATATGAAAGAAAAAACAACAACACAGAAAACATTATATAAAATGTTGTATTTGAGTATTTCCCACATAGCAATTAAACCTTTCTGTGGAAACCTGCCTCAGACCTTTATCACAAACCACAATAATACTAAAGAAACCTGACAGAAGATATATTCATTCTCTCCCAGTACAAAAATTGCAAGATCTGGGACACGATTTAAAATGACAGATTATTACAGAAGTATCACCTGATGTACAGGATTAGCACTGTATCAAGTCAAATACAAAATTCAGGCACTTTTAATACATTCTCAAGACAGGTCTTTTCTTCTAACTGTGGAAGCCCAGATGCAACATTCAATACTGAAAATGCTGTTCCAGGGCAATAGGCTGGATTGACTGGGCTGACTAAGGGCATATAAAGGGAAAACTCACTAATACAAATACATATGGTATATAAAGCAGCTTTGAGTCCTCTCATTAGCACAGAAAGCCTCATAGCGTTCACAACGCCAGCTCTGCAGCCCTACACCTACTGCTGCCACCAGCCATCACCACCAGTCCTGTGCTCACAGTGCCAAATGTAGAAGCACAATTTATGACAATCCGTAAACGCCTGTCCCAAACTGAACAGGGGGTGGGGAGCACAGGCAGCTCTTAACAGCTCCTGGACAACAGCACAGCACATTTTATCAGTAAACCAACGTCTGCATTAGTGCAGCAACGGAATCAGACTTAAGTTAACTCTTCCCAGAGTCAGTGACCAGAATAGCTAATGCTCTCCACAGTGGCGCATGCCCTTTTAAAACAACGATGAAAGAAACGCAGGGGTTATAATTAATTTGTGCGCATATTCCTCCACAGAATTTGGTAGACAAAAAATCAAATACAATACACACATTTCTTTCAAAAGTTATTGTGTACAGAATACAGAATATAGAACTGAGACATGTCAAATATTTACAGCTGTAACATTAGTTAAAGGCTTGACCTTGCTTTTCTGAGAACTGTTGAGTAACTGATGAGGCTGTTCAGGCTGTTTCCTGGGCTATGGCATCTGAGTTCAGACTGTAGGAAATCACATTATTTTGATTTTTTCCTGATTATTTTTTTCAAATGGATACCTGACACAGTTCTACACAAAGAGACAGTCCTTTTACATAATCTTGGCTATCCAGCCTTTAACAGTCCTTCAAAGAGCTCTGCACTTTCCTCCATAAAGCGTTTGCTTTTAGCACTATATTAAGTCAGTTAAGTATTGCCACTCACTTCCTAGCCTCACGCAAAACTGCAGAAGCCAAGCTAAGATAGTATCTCAAACTAGGAGACCTATGAAACAGTATGAATCAAAACCTGATCTCTGCTGACACTCATGTTAGCAAAGCAGGCTAAAGTGCAGCAGCTAAGCACTGCCTCGTGTTAGCACAACTCATCACATTAATCAACGCTAACTCAAGCATTTTGTAGTATGGTTATGATAATTTTAGACTCACGGATAGACTGCGTTGAGCAGAATAACTGTAGTTAACTGTTGCAGTGTCTGTAGTCTTAATTCTAGTCTAGCAATCTCCCCAGCCGTTTCAATTCAGCTGAAAGCCTGCAAACAACCTGAAATGCATTGATAATGACAATAATAATAATAAAAATAATAATGACGCTAGAAGAAAACTTCAGAACTCATCTAGTCTATCCTCCAACTCTTGTATTTTTGAAAATCTCAAAGCTGTTGATCAAACTGGTATGGGAGGGGCTTTTTTATTGGCATAAGGATAATTACCACATTAATTCTTCACCTATCGACAGGCAAAGCATTTATGTAGGGGGAGTAATTCCTAAAGTAGTTACTTCCCTTTGAAGCTGACAGAAAGTCAGAAAACTTTTTAATAGCGCTTTTCCTCCTTGCTTGTTTCTTTGTATAAGGCACTGCAGTCTGCTTGTTTTACAAAATCATACTTCTTAAGTGTCATTTACCCTAGTTTTGCTAGAAAATCCTTTGGGAGTCTCAGCCTGTAACATTCTAAGCTCCACTTTAAGTGAATCATCAGTGACTAGCAAGCTTTAAAAATGAGATTCTTCTAGTGTCAGCCAAAACCAGAAAACCAATCCTTCCCTCCCAAAAACACTTGAAACAAATTGCCAATTACAGCAATTATAATGATTTTTCATATATTAAGCTTTCTGTCTCTTGATTCTTAGTTAATTAGTTCTCCAGCACTGAAGAGGTTTCTGCCATAAATAAAATGTCTAATTTTAAAGTAAACAGAGAGGGGTAAAAAAGCAANGCCAGAGAACCACTAACTTCCATGAGTGAGTTTTCTAGGCTGCAAATTCACAGTCCCTCCCTAACTCCCAGGAAGGCTCTGAGGATTAAAGTTTGTAAACCGCACTGAACATGGAAAGGCTGCTGTCAGGTAGTATCAAAGCGTTCCTATTACCTAGCTTCTATCTCTGTCTTTTTGCAGAACTACTAGAGCTTTTTTAACCCCATTTCACAAAGATTTCAACTCAACCTTTTATGAAAGGAGAACTATAAACAGCCTCTTAGATTAAAACCCTTAACAGCTGAGAAGGCTGGAAAGGGAGGTAGACATTATCCACCTTTCAGTACTACAAATTGGGGCTGGAAAGGCTTAATTACCAAGATATACTTAAGAACACACTAAGGGCTGCTATAAAAATTACTCCAATTACAGCAACTCCACAGACATCGCTCCACCTGGGAGAGAGGAAACCATCACTTCTATCTCTTGCCACATACCTCTCCTGTACCCCATGCTAATAAAGGGCATCACGAACAAACAGCAGCTTCATGCCATGCAACAGTTCTGCTGCACGTGTAGTGTCCTTTCTCCCAGGTGGCTTAACAGAACCTTTCATACCAAGCAAGCCAAAGATTTGGCTTCTTTTCTTTTCACTTTGAAATCTCAAAGTGGAGATATGCTGTTTGTATAACCTAAAGCAAGAAAATAATTTCAGCCAATGTGTTAGCTTAGAAGTGTGTCAGGCAGAAAGAAATACTTTCAACCCAGGATTTGGATTTGAACGTGGAATTCGTGATTTCACATGAATTACACACTCACTGTCCTGAAATGGGGAATTCATGGTTTTCCTTATGACTTTGTCTGTGATGACATATTCTTATTTATGATTTTTATAATTATAAATAAGTGTGTAATTCACAATGAATGTTTAGTGAAATAATTTCTGTTAACAGTCAAGAAGCCCTTATGGTTTCAGTACTCCCGTGCTAAGCTTTTTGCAATGGTGCTCAACTGGATATTTGAAGTTCCTTCATATATCGTACCTGAAATCAGAAGAAAATAAATTAGAAGACTATGAATCCACAGTGAGTATACGAAGAGAGACCAAGATCTTGTTCTAACAGTACAGTTATAACATTTACAATTACGAAGTGAAGCTTTACTGAGCAAGTTCTAGAAACAGAATTATTATTTACATAAATGTTCATGTTTTATTATCTGCAACAATTAAAATACTTTTCTGCTGGTACAACATAATGACAAGACATTTTCCTGAAAAGCAATTCATAAATAACCAACAAAACTGAAACATTTACAAATGCTATCAGCAATAAAAGTCAAAGGGTAATATTGTTAGAAATGTCAAACTGTTAGGTCCAAGGATTATAATGGTAAACAAGGAAGTCTTGAAAATAAAACTCCACATAGATTCAGGTCTTAAAGCCAAAGAAAGTATTTTCAATTTTTTTGAACTGGAGTTTTCTTAATAGAACAGGACATGATGTACGTGTTCGTATTTTATTGGTATCTAATGAAAAATTTTAACTAGCCTTACATACTTACATATTTATACCTAAAGTTTTACCTTCCCATATCTGAGCCTTTGAATCAGTGTTGAGTACGGTCTCAGGGGAAAAAAAAAAAAAACTTAAAAAAATAGCCAGTCATTCATCCTCAAACTTTAATACTACTAATGCTACAAGTAATATTTGTTAAGAAACTATCACTTACCTATCTTGCAGTCACGATAGTACTTTTCTATTGGATAATTTTTTGTGAATCCAACGCCTCCCATCCATTCAATACATTTACTAGTTGTCAGTGTTGCAACCTATGAAAGTAGTTTCAGAGTTACAATTTCAGGATTCAACTTCATGCAGGTGGTAGTAAATTTTATTCTTTGTAGCTATTTAAAGCAAGAACAAAACAGTAATTAAAGCAGTAACTAGAACAAGTGGGAAGAGGAAGGACTGATACTTTTGCATTCATCTTATTTATGCAAGTTATTTTAGAATAAAAATGACATTTTTCTGAATCAGAGAACATCAAGAATTCACTGTTACTGCAATAGTTCATATGCTGTACTATGAAAAAGACTAGTAGCGATACGCAAGACAGCAATTACAAAGAGGCAGAAGCAATCCAGTTTTGAATCACATTAAGACTCGCAGTTGTGACCAGCAGAGTTGAAATGGTCACAGATGAAGCCTCACCATGCCATATTCTCCTGCCACAAAAAGAGAATTCTGAGAGAATGAAATCTCTCTAGGTGAGTGAAATCACTTTCTCTTTCAACATTGTTGCTTGGTTTTTTTAATTTTATTCAGGGGCGTGAGCAGTTCATTCTTTGGTGTCCTACTTTACATTCCATACATGCACTGAGAATGAGAAACATTCACAGATCTCACAGCAAAACATGAGTTAGAAGTTAAACATTTCTTCTGTTACTGAATGTATAAACAGCAGTGAAATAAATCCACTGAATAAAGAAAGTGCAAGTTACCTCAGCAGCGTAGTATTTGGCCATGCTGGCCTCCTTCACAAACGGCCTTCCTGTTTCTGCAAGACGGGCTGCGTTGTAGGTCAGCAACCTTGCTGCCTCCAACTGCGTGGCCACCTGAGCTATCTGATGTTGCATCCCCTGTAATAAGCATGCCGCAAGTCAGACAGAACCAGTATCTAGTACTCCACTGGAATTTCTAGCAATAACCATTCTTTTCACCAAGGAACATACCTACACTCTAAAATAAAAATACAAAATCTAGATGGACTAGTAAGCCTGCACATCTCTGCATCTACGACAGCAACACTGGAAAACCCCTGAGCCACCGAAGTCCTCTCGGGAACCGCAGTCCCGTTTTCTCCTTCCCTCTTCTTGGATTCAGGAGTCCTGGGGAACTTCTTGCCTGACTGGCTGGACAGAAGGGTTCAACATGAACCTATCTGCACCCATGAATATCAAGGAAAATTTCAGCCAAATCTTAATGTTCTCAGCACCACAGAGACATGAGTAGGTCAAAGCTGTGAGCTTAACTGAGAAAAACTTGAAAAAAGTACCTCTTAAATAAAGTGGAGAAATAGCAAGATGACAACCACTTCTTCCCATGTCCCATAACCATGAGACAAGAGTTAGGAGCAGCATAAAAGTCTGGAGAATGTGACTGATGAATGGATTCAAAGGGAAGGAAAAAGGTGATGGAGCTCACTTCTAAGTCATAGGTATTACAGAAGAATAGCTTTATTTAAGGAGACCCAAACATTACGATGATTGAAAATGAACATTTAGTTGTCCAGCTTGCTCCTAAAACACAGTGAAAACTTTCATCTTATTAGAACATTAACACTGCTCCCTAATTTGCAAAAATATATACGCAGGTCAAAATAACAAAATGATTCGGCAATTATAAATTCCATTTCCCATTCAAAAGACGCAGTTCCAATAATTTCCTAGATATCTGTGGGTGTTTCCTAAAATTATGAGTAGTACTGATGTTCCTTCCCTTCATCTGAGATGTAGGTTTCTTTTAACAAGAAAATTACTACAGTAATTACGTCTTTATAGTAAACTATACATCATTTTTGCAACAAAGAGTCTTTTTCGTTTTAAGATACAGATATTATCATGAAAACTAAATGTCTTTGTATAACAAGGGAAATCTAATAATTCAAACAGTTTTCCTCATCTTTTTGTAATTTCTAGTGTCTCCAGAAAAAGGCCGCCTTCTACACCTTAGGAAAGGGTATAAAAACTGGAACACAATCAACATACTGTGATATTAAAATCTCAAAAGCAGTGAATATACTATCAAGGAAAAGGAGTTATGTTAATATATTTTGAAGTTTTAAATTATTTATATGGTACTTGCAAAGGCACACAGCACTCAATTTATATATTTTACATGGCAGATGAATGCTCATCTGAAATTCTTTTGAAAAATCCTTCTCAAATATCGAGAAGTGGAGACATGACACAAGGTGGAGCACAAATTATGCAAATCAGATTACTCATTGTACTGACTTCATCTACTGCGGTAACTACTACTCTCTTGGAGGAAACTTCCCATGTGTTCATTAACAAGTACCTGGAAATCGAAAACGCTTTTCCCAAACTGGACTCTCTCCTTTGTATAGGGAATCGTATGGTCAAAACACCCCTGTGCCAGTCCTAACATCTGTAAGAAATGAGACATATTGAGGTGAGTTATGACCAAAAAAAACCCCAAACTTTGAGGAATAAGCCTATTCCATACTATTCCATTCCTGAAAGAAACTTTCTTACTAAAGGCAAAATATTTGTGAAAAGACTATCACTAATTTTTGAACAAAAGTTATGGGTCAAATGTGGTTGCACAAATATTAAGTGTTTCTGGCAAAATTCTTCATTACACAGGAAAATTACTGTAAACTAAAAATCTATAGATCTATATTACACTACTAAAGGAAAAATAATTTGAGGGATTATTCAAAGCTATTTTCATAATAAAAATAATTTCTCATTTTATAGAAGACACTAGACTGTCAGAATTAGCAATTTATTTCAGAAATTAGAAAATTAGTACAGTGGAAGGAGAGATAACGTTTGTCCCAGCATTTTCTAGAAAAAAAACAACGCAACAGAACAATTTTAGAAGACCCATTGTCTTCTCATACAGACTCTTCACTCGGCAGCAAAGACAGCAAAACACAATTGTTATCCTGGAGGATAACATCTGGGAAAACTACACACAAACATTTATAAAGAAGTAACTCGCATCTACCCTAGTGTCTGATTTCTTAGCCTAAAGGAACATTATGAAATCTGGAAAGCAAACTAGTTTTCTTAACTACCAAATTCTGAGAAGTGTATTCCATTTCAAACAAGATAGTAAAGAAAGGGCTCTGCCCTTCATATACTTTGGAATATATAGCTATTAGTACATAAGACCAGTTGGTTTCATTATATCACTGCCATCCATCTGAATGCACTCTTTCTACAAAGTTTCTTTCCTAGGAAAAACAAAGATAGGAAATTAGATTAGGGGAAGCATCAAACAAGAAAAAAAAAAAAAACCCAGACCAAAGGGAAATGAATGGCATGAAGAACTATCAAAAAGCAAGGTAACAGTACATGGTAAAATTGGAAGTTTTTCTAAGTCAAGGAAGGAAATTTTCTAAGTCAAGATGGGATACTACAACGTGGCAGTCAGCTGTCATATCAAGCAGCTTACGTCAAACTACTTTTAATGATATACAATAGTGTATGGGTATTTTTGGACAGACCCACATATTAAGCTGAAAGCCAAGGGCCCCAAGAAGATAAAAACATGACTCTGACTGGGTTCAGACATCTACTCCTTAATCATTTAAGATTCTAGAAAAAAAACAAAACCCACAATACACAGGGAAAGGAGTTTGTGGGAAAAGAACAGAAGAAAATAATACACTCTGCTGCTATATAAGAAGACAACAAATCTGATTAAACTCATAGATGAACCAAGCGTATCAGCTTCAGCACCTGTAACAATATATGCAGCTACCTTGCACAAAAACTATCTGAAACCGTTTTCACAGCCACAGTTACATTTTATAAGATGTTCATTATCTTTTAAAACTATTACTACTGCAAAACTAAATTCAATGCTACAGGGCTTTAGGATTGCTGTTCTTGTACATTCAAGTACATTTCTCTTCATTTGAAGGTGCCAAGAAAGTAGTAACTAAGATATAACAACTACCTGACCTTAACTTTTAATTAGGTTATAAGTGTAACTTGGAGTAATTAAGAGTAAAATCCAGACCATGTATTTTAGTGCCAGAGCCTCTCTATTATTTATACCTCTGGGAACAACGGGGCCCACAGCCCTAGTTTTTAAATGCCGTATCAGACAAAGTTTAATCACAGATAATCTTTAGAAATGATGGAAAAGCCAACCCATTTAGCAGCACAGTATACTGCCATGTGGGAAGTCTAAATTTCATGAGGACTGTTACTTCTGCTTTGTTTGCAAACTAGGGCAAAAGATAAGGGAGATTGGTAGTACAGACATATTACACCCTATACAGCACAACTACATGCACAACAAAGTAGAAAGAAGGAACAGATTACTTTCAGAAGTAAATTAAAAATATAAAAGCTTGTCATAAGTCATTTTATTATAGGGCTGAACCCGATTTCCACTGAAATCAGCAGCAATCTGAGATCCAAACTGAGTTTACAACAAAACACAGTATTTTGAAATAACTCCAAGGTCAGCAAATATTTTCCCCTAAGATGCCATAAGGTGCAATTTTCAATCACAGCAATGAACTAGGACACTTCTGCTATAAAAATAGTATTTATTTTAAAAATAAATTGACTTTTAAAAATAAGTTGTTGGGAAAACATGTTAGCATAAGGTCACATCTGGCAATCCCATACAGTCACAGCTGGAAGCATTAATATTACACATTTCAGTGTGTTATATTTTACAAAGCTAGTTTTCTTTGTAAAATATATTTGCATAATGGAAGATAAAAATGTTGATATAATTCAGTAGCAGTGTTAACCACCAAAGACAAACTAATTGCCATGTAATGCTTTCTAAATCTATTGCTTATGTCACCAAAGCAGAATTTTACCATATACAGTTGTTTCAGTATTTTACCGCAACTTATGTACAGGAATAGTGACATCTAGTGGCAAAAACTAAATGTTTTTAATAAAGTGTTTTCTAAATAGTTTATTCTTATTAGCTTTAAATATTTTGTAAATGTCAATCCAAATTCAAAGTTATATACTGGTTGTATTCAGTATTAAACAGAATTACCCACCTGTGCAGCGATACCTATTCTGCCGGTGTTTAGCATTCCAATTGCATACTTATAGCCTTGTCCAACCTGTCCCAGGATATTGGTCTCAGGAACCTAAAGAATAAAACCACTCAATTATTCCTCTTCTATTCTGCTTTGCAACTGCTAGTACAGTTCACAGGTGAATCAGTGTACATGTTTTATTTAATGTTCCTCATAAGTGAAGGCATAAAACATAAACCAAACTTTTGGTTCCTAGAATGTCCGATTAGAACATTTCCTGATACATGTGATTATAACTTATGATTGAGGAAAAACTGTATCAAAATTTAAGAAGCCCAACCCCACTCAAGACTTCCATGAAAGAATGAGGAGGAAAAAGTTAAAATATGCCAAACAATCAGTATGTCTAAGGAAAAAAAAAAAAATATTGGGAATTTAGTTAACATTCTTTCTTTATACGTGGTCAAGCTCCAATTATACATAAAATATGCTTCAATAGCTAAACAACTTACAATACCTTAACGTTTTCAAATGTTACTGGGCAGGTAGAAGACGCTCTGATTCCAAGCTTGTCCTCCTTCTTCCCTATGTGTAGTCCCTCTGTGTCACGATCTACTATGAAGCATGTAATTCCCCTGTATCCCTAAGATGAATTAAAAATTAATCAAGATGGTTTTTATACTAATATCACCAAATGGTGGTCTAAATATCTCATTCCAGTACTGAAATTTTACACCTGCTTAATACTATATATTACTAAATAAAACACTGGCACCATCATCTTTTCCCTCTATGTCTGCTAATTATGGTTTAACAAAGGCCAGAGCTACCTTCCTATTAAAATATTCCATGTGGAAAACATAATCAGAACAACCTTAAAAGTTCTCTTGATAAGACAGGGGACTGGTATTATGTAAATGAAACAGACAGGACTGTAGTGCCTGTCTGTACTGGAAATCACTGGGAAAGCAAGTTATTGCTGTGCAGTGGAGTTACTCCTTGCTGTTGGAACGTATGTCACAGTCAAACAATGGACTGCAAGAAGACATAGGGTTATCTTTAGACTAAAGTGGTCAAACGTCTCTAAACAAACCCATGTCAGATGATTCTATAGGATGCAAGATTTTACTTAAACCCAGTTACTTCAGCTACTCTTCTCATGGAAGGCTGCGTACATTCTCTTCCTTTTAAGGTTGTCCAAAGTAAGAGCACTGACTGGTGAGACTGGTGTCACTGGGAGCTGTGCTTGAATATTCAAAGTGCAGTATAACTGTAAGTATTATAACAGACCTAATCTAACACCCAGAACTGGTGCACATATTATCTTTGTGATTCCAGTTTGCAGAACATCGATATCGCCATCTCTGCACTTTAGAGAGGTAGTGGCAATATAATTAAGTAGTCTGAAATCAGCATGATGGTTGTTATCAGAAAGCTCAGAGTTGATTTGGTATTCAGATAATG
>VYZW01027423.1:48191-72595 GCA_013401315.1 Balaeniceps rex
AAATATACCAATCTGTTAGTTCTTGTCAACAACTTGTTAGTCCAAGCTGATACTTAAGAGATTAAAATAAAAACCACAGCATGTAAGTATTTCCAGATCCTTCCCCAAAAACCTTTGTTCTTTCAATACCCTTAACAAACAATTCTTCACAGAAGTTGATAGTCAATTCATGCAAGAAATAACTAACATGTGCAGTATAAAGGCCAATCATCACCCTAATTTGATTACATTTTCGAGAGCAATTGCAATTTCAGCAGAAGTCTAATATTTAGAGTTGTCATAGTATAAAATGACATTCTGAACACAGAGAAGCTTTAGGTTTGATAGCAGGAAAGGCTAAACTTGAATCCAGGATAAACTTGAATGATCAACAGGATATCTGCAACGTAAGTCCTTGTGGTTGCCCAGTAAGGACATAGAGGACTCCTGATACCCTTTTCCAGCAACACTTATCAGAGTCATGGCGGTTCCAGCATTCCATGCAATTATGCTTATCCAATTTAAAAAAAAAGTGGGGGGAGATAAGGAACTCAAAGATAAGATAAAGAATGTGGTATGGGAGTGGGAGAGATGGAAAGAATATTACAAGAAAAGATGGAGAATGATAATGCGGTTAAAAAAAAAAAAAAAAAAGAGAAATTTGCCCTGCTGATGATAAATCCAAATTTTGTAATGATTCATTAGCTCATTTGAATTATATCCCTCAATCTTTTAATCTAAAACTCTGAAAAGTGCACAGCTAGAGATTCATAAAATGATGTTACATTCTGATTAAAAGATTAAGTAAAAGTGTGCAGACCCCTTGTTCAAACAATCCCTGTATTACAGAGTCTTCCATTTTTGAATTCTCATCCATTTTTTGCACCAAAGGTGCAACTCGATCCTGAGCAAATTTTGTCACTGTAATGAAGAGAAGAAAGAAAGTGGGTAAGTATTCTAACACCCTACTTGCAGATCAATATAACAGTAATATGGTACTTCTGACAGGTTATGCATGTATTCCCTCACTCTCCCAGACAAGTTAATAAAAGGACAAAAAGTTGCCCGAGTGAAACAAGGTAATGTGCCACAAGGGTCAATTATCATTTCTTTCTGAACTCAGCTACAACTCTCTAAACCAAAACAAATACTTCCTATAAATTCAGAGACTTTGAAAGCATCTCAGCAACACTTATGTAACATTAGTTGACCAAAAAAATACAGAAAATATCTCAAATACACCCCTTGTTTTGTTAGCTGTATCTTATTTCTTTATAAATTAAACCTGCAGTTTGGGAAGATGCTCTCAGGCTTTAACACATGCTATTTTGAGTGCACAAAGTCCTGTAAATAAGACCATTTCTGTTTAACTGGAGCCCTTTATAAGCTCTGTCCCAGACGTGCAGGTCCTTACTCTTTCACCTTTGCTCTGAGGATTCCTTCTGAAATGCTGTCTTCCCCATGCAGGCCTGGCTGCGTGGCAGACACGTCACACCTGTCACCGTTCTGGATATACCTGAAATCTCTGAAAACCAGCTAGAGCAGTTAACTGTAGCTGAACCAAACGCTTTGGAAAGGGCACGAGCCAATGCCAGGCAACTTCACTTCTACTATAGCAACAGTTTTAAACAGTTAGTATTTATTTACGCAGAGTAAACTGCAGTGTGGTGTGTGGAACCGTGCTATGGTAACATGGAAAAAGAACATTACATTCTTCTCTTGTGAACTAAAGCAGTTTTAACATTGACTATAATTAAACAACAACTATCATTAAATAATTAAAAGAAATTTTTAAGCTAAAAATTTCCATTCCGATTAGACATTTCTGAATTTTAACCACAGAGATAATAGGTACCCATATTTTTCAGCATCATTTCCTCTTCGGTGAATGTTTGAAGCGGAGCACAGACAACTCCATCGCTGGCTAGATTTGGCATGAGTTCCGATTTGGAGGATCTGAAGACACATGGAGAAGCCCTCCAAGGAGCCAAGTATGCTGGCAAATTTCTTTTCAGCTGTTGACAGTAAATACAGAACATGCAAACAGTTAACAGAATTTTATTTGTATATAGACAGCAATACACAATTTTACCTGATGTTTTTATTCAGTAAATGAATAGGAAATATAACTTACATTCAATGTCTAGTTTGAAAGTTTTTGAGAAGATATAAGCCCCCCAGTGTCCTAAAAGAAAATATCCTTTACTTGCTCTTCTTTTAACCCCACACAACTTTCTTTCTGGAAGTTGGCTAACACGATGTTATTCTACAAAGTATTCACAAACGTTCATTTTTGTCAAGTTTAGTGTTTACAGAAAATAAACCCTGCTGATAGTATTTATTTTTACAGATGATTTTGGAAGTCTGATGCAACATTCATAGTAGTAAGTGTGTATTTTGATAGAATTAATATCTTCACTAACAAATATTGATAAAAGTAAATGTGAAATAGACATACGAATGTTTTTACAGAAGACCTGTCAACTTTAATGATAGACTTAGCTTTCTCCCTGGTTTTCTAGGGGCCAGTAAGTCTTGTTTCTAAAGCAATCTGATAGCACTTCATCTGGATTATTGGTATTTTGCTGTGAGAGGGCATAACTTTTAACATCACTGTGGATTTTTGTATTCAAACAGAGTTCTTATCCACCATTTAATGATTTTCAGAATGAGCACACATTTTGTAGACAAAGCCCTGGCATTTCAATGCCTTTATATAGTCCATTTCTATATAGTTGGTTTAAATCCTACAGTTAGTATGCTGATAGTACTATGTAACTAATAATTAATGTGTCTTGTTTGGTTGATTTATTAAAAAAGTACAGGAAGGAATGAAAATTGAGTAATTTATGCTTAACCTCTCCCCATTCGTCCACGATATACAACAATCTCAAATGATTTCAAGAAGCACTGGCTATCCAACCAAGAGGTACTACAGAGCGTTCTACTATAGGGGGAATGGTGTTAAGCATATATGGCAAAAGTCACAAAAATGAACAGAATGGACAGTGGCTTTTGGGAGCAAGCTACACATAGTGACTGTCAGGTGGGTGGACATAGATACTGCAACAGGTAATTAGTTTTGTACCTTGTAGAACTATGAACTACTTACTCAAGTACATAAGAGCAGGCTTTAGAAAGGAACACGTTTGGTTTGAAAGTTAATATACTTTCTAACCACAGAACAATTTCTTAGCATTTTTAAAAAAGTTAGCATAATGAATACGATCTGCCTCAAAAAGTAACAGGCTAACAGCAGCTAAACTGCTGCAAAATGTATTCCTGAAAAGCAGTATTCAAAAAAGAAGCACAGTTCGACTGACTGATCTCAAAAGAGGTAAGACCGAAACCCAGCTTTGCTCTCATAGCTCCCAGAACCCAACTGTGGCTAACGTCTACAGATCAGATCTTTGCCACACATATCTGTCACTATTGCTGTGCCAGTCTAAAGTGTGGAGATATTAATGTCTTACCAAGACAACTGCTGACAGAAACCCCCAGCAGAGACACAGCTGTGCCATAAAAATAACGTGTGTACGAGCATATGCTTGCCAACATACATTTTTGCCAGCACACACTCTTAACCCCACAGCGAGCAAACCAACTGACTGTGCCGTAACCACGCTGCTATTTAGCTCACAGAATGCAGGATAATTTTGCAATGCACACTGTGATAGCAGCATTCCTCAAAAAAATGGCAGAAACTTTTGGGTCAGGAAGTAAAAATTCCTTTGATCCTTCTAATAATTCACTCTCTTTCATTTTGGCTTTCAACACTTGTCATCTCCCTGGCTGAAGAACTGATGTAAACCAGATCTACGGACTCCTTTTGTCTTAGGGACAAGATGCATAAGTCTATTATGGTAAGGAAACTCCGACTTCAGCACGACCAGTGATGCATGAGAAAAAAAAAACAAAACAAAACAGTAAGAAGTGGTAATTAGAAAACAAATATTGCTGCGACAATTCAATGTTCATTCACATTCAACAGCCCTGGTCACATAAAACAAATACTGACTAGTGGGGCTGTTTCATGAATGCAAAGTCTGGATGATCAGCAATAGCTGCAACACTTTCAAATGAAGACTAAGTTACTGGAGTCACTGTAGGTCTTCACAAAAAAAAAAAAAACAAAGAAAGAGTTGCTTTAATAGAGATAAAACCCAAGGCAACCGTGTTCTGGAAGCTGTCAGTCAGGAATGGATTATTCGTAGAACATCCAGCTATAGTAGGGTCACTCAACACCCAGACTCATAAGACTATTAAACATTCACCTGCGTAAGTCCATATTCTTAGCAAGGTCTGAGAAGGAAAAACCTAAGTATATACACACACAGATATATATATTTTTAACACAGTATGCTTCCTGAGCAGTTACAGGATTACAAATCACACATACTTCCTGCTTCTTCCACTACTTTATTTCCAAATACAAAGAAAAGAGCATTTTTCTTTCATGGTGGCACCACCAAAGATGAATCACTATTTCACCAGTACTGACCAAGAGCTCTCACAAAAAAATGCACACAGTGCCTTTTTAAGAACACAAAACTTTTTGAAAAGCTGCAAGTAGGTATGCTCAGTAGGCAATAAACCAGTACTGTTGAAACAACAACTGGTAGTACTCTGGGATTACCTCTACTTTCATCTGATGGCACCTGACACTTGGATGTAGAATTATCGACCGCACAGGGAAACACATCGCTAAATGCATGCAGAGGACTCTGCTCCATCCAAAGTGGGAAGTACAGTTTTGCAGACCACAAAAAATACACTGATTTTTCTCATATGCTTTCATGAAAATG
This sequence comes from Balaeniceps rex, assembly GCA_013401315.1. Lineage (NCBI taxonomy): Eukaryota > Metazoa > Chordata > Aves > Pelecaniformes > Balaenicipitidae > Balaeniceps > Balaeniceps rex. The sequence continues at coordinate 52,976 of VYZW01027423.1, forward strand.
GGAAGCTGAACAAACCTGATTAAAAGCAGCTCAGCAAGGTTAAGCACAAGTGCACAGGGCTGTATTGGCTGAGGTGACCTGCTGAGAGCCTGGCTAGCAAGCAGAAGCTTTCAAACACAGTAAACAGCTCAGTGTTTGTTATGGGTCACTGCCATCATAGCAGGCCCACTCTTGGCAACAATGCCAAAGGTTTTGAGAAAGTTCACGCTCACAGTAACTGTCCCTTACCTCACTTCCCCTCCCTCCTCCTGAGTGGAAACCACCCCAGGCTTTCCCCCCTCCCCAGAGCTTTCACCTGGAGGCTCTTCCACTGCAACCAACCCACTTGAGAGTGGCACAGAAAGGTGTCCTCCCACGGCAGGAGAAACAAAGGCAGCCCTTAGCGTACGTATGCAGACGTGGTTTGATAAACGCTTGTTTGAGACACGACTGACGTGGTGCTAGAGGAGAAAAGGAATATTCGTAACAAGGTTACCTTGAAAAGCCTTAAAACCAGTAGGATGGCCCCAAGGGACAGGACCTATATTGGCAACACCCACACGCAGAGCAGCAACCCACAGGTATGCCAGAGCAATAGCACAGCGTAAAAATTATTTTTTTATTTCAACATTTAGTTAAAAAAAAATCAAGTCACTACATTATTGTTTACATTTTTATTCTTAGAAGTCATGTAGTCATATAGTATTACTAACTTTCAAATAGTTATTTGAAGTGCATGTACGTTACTCAAATGCTTTGATGCTGCCTCCCTGCTTGTTTTACCTTACCTACAGAAAAAGAGGAAAAAGATTTACGCTGGTACAAGATTCAGACTGCTTGCCCTACTAAACATGTGTATTTGAAAATTGGTTTCTGGGTTGCTGATAACATTGATTTTTCTGTTTATCTCAATTCTTACCTCCACCTCAGCTCTTTAAGGATCAGTTCTTTTGGTTTCCTCCTGTTTGTTTTACAATTTAAAATGAGATTTTAATGCTGGTGGACCTGGCAGCAGCATTAAGATGTAAATAAAAAAAGGCCAAAGCAATATATTTTTCTAAGCTCACTTTGCTTTCCTTGACGACTTCCACTCCTGTATCTGTCCTAGCTGGCTTCCAGACAGCTCCTATTTCTCAGCAGAGAAGCTCCATCACAGGAGGCTTGCTTACCCTCATTTAGGGCTTTGGTTGTCTTCATTTCAATTGTCACCACACACCCACAAAATGCCGTGAGAAGGTCCCAGTCTTCTCACTCTGCACAGTAAAAGCACGTGTGTGGCACAAACCCAGGTTTTCTGCTTGTTTCCTCTGTCTTTTGATTATCCCTACAATGCCACAAGTCTTTTGTCTGTTCAGGTAAGTAAAGGAGACACCAGAGCATCTCTGCTGCCAGAACGGGGCTATAGAATCATAGAATCATTTGGTTGGAAAAGACCTTTAAGATCGTCAGGTCCAGCCGTACCTGTCCACTACTAAACCACATCCCTAAGCACCTCATCTACCCGGCTTTTAAATACCTCCAGGGATGGGGACTCCACCACTTCCCTGGGCAGCCTGTTCCCATACCTGACAACCCTTTCAGTGAAGAAGTTTTTCCTAATATCTAATCTAAACCTCCCCTGGCGCAACTTGAGGCCATTGCCTCTCGTCCTATCGCTTGTTACTTGGGAGAAGAGACCAACACCCACCTCGCTACACCCTCCTCTCAGGCAGTTGTAGAGGGCGATGAGGTCTCCCCTCAGCCTCCTCTTCTCCAGGCTAAACAACCCCAGGTCCCTCAGCCGCTCCTCACAAGACTTGTGCTCCAGACCCTTCCCCAGCTTCGTTGCCCTTCTCTGGACACGCTCCAGCACCTCAATGTCCTTCTTGTAGTGAGGGGCCCAAAACTGAACACAGTACTCGAGGCGTGGCCTCACCAGTGCGTATGCATGGGCTGCTCCAGCTACAAGCCGTCTCACAAGACTTGCAAGAACTTTTCTTAGCAAAAAGTTACATAATACAACCCTTCCATTCAAGAAATCGCAAGGCAGCAGGAAAACAGGCCTTTCCAAACCCACACTCACCCTCCGCAGACCCCGCGCCCGGCCAGCTCCGAGCCCCAGCGAGCGGCTCCCCGGGGGCCCCCGCAGCCGCCTTCGCCGGCCCCTCGGCAGCCTTAACCGGCGGCGTGCTGTGAGGGGAGGCGAGGCGGGATCCCCCCGCGCCTCGAACCCCCGTCCCACCGCTCCCTCAGGCACCCAGCCGCCCCAGCGTCACCCTAGCAAGAGGCGCGGCCACCCCCACAGACTCAGAAGCACCAGGGGACGCCGGCGCCCCAGTAAAAGAGGGGACCCACCCCCCTCCCACGCTCGGTCGCCCCGCCTCACCTTGGCGCAGCTCCTCAGCCACCCTGCCGCCACCGCCGCCATGCCACCGCCAGCCGCGGCCCGCCCNTGCGGCCCGGCTCGGCCCGGTCCGGTCCACACCACACCCCCCCGGGGCGGTGGCAGCCGTAGCCGTGACACGCCCGCCTGACGGCCGCGGGATCCCCGCTGGGGCCTCCCTTTGACGTGAGGGGAGCCGGGCGGCGGGGGCGCCTCGCCGGGGGAGGCCGCTCTCGGCTCCCCGCGCGGAGTGGGTAGGGGGCGGCGGCGGGGGAGAGGCAGAGGCAGTGGGGCCGGGAGCGGGGGGCCGGGGCAGCCGGCACAGCCCCTGGGCTTCTCCCTTGCTTTGAAGCCGGCGGGGGGTGGGACACGCACAGGTTTAGGCGGAGGTCTCCCGTGGCCGTGTCGTTTCCCGCCCACGCGTGAAGGCGGCGTGGGTCGGAGAAGGGTGGAGGAAAGGCGAGGGGGTGTTTGTATACCGTCCGGCGTAGAAAGGGGGCGGCGGAGCAACCGGCAGTTTTCCGTTGCTGATGACAGGTCGTGGGTCTCGGCCCGGCAGCCGCCAGCGCTGCGATTCCTCTTCCCCTTCCCACGCGCAAAACTCCTTGAGAAGGAGCAGGAAGGGCTTGGATAGAGTTTGGGATCCTTCCTCCTTCGTTATGTTAATTTTCAGTCATTTGCAGTGGAAAAGATGAGACCGGGGCAGAGAGATATCCCCCTTCCCCCTTTTTTTTTTTCCTTAATTCCTTAAAAGAAAACAGGATGCATACATGTGCTCGTAGTCCTATTATTTTATTCTCTCATCATCACTGCAGTGTGAGTTCTTACTGTGTGTGTTAAACTACTGGTTTTACTGTGTCTGAATTATTTTCTTTTACAGAATTCTGTAGGTAAAATATTTATAATGCCTTTCATCCTAGCACATCCTGTGGCGCTTCTTAGAGAATAAACTTAGTACATATCAGCACAGTAACTAATGCTAAATCCAACAGTTGTGCCTGTGTACAAAATGAATAACCAATATTCTACCTGTTGGTCTATAAAGCTGGAGAAGATGTAGTTGTCTGTGCAGAAAATGTTCTGCATAAAGTAGAACTTGCAGGACATCTGGTGTGATCAGCCCATTCGAGTGTGTGAAACATGAGCTGGTCTGCTCAGGTTCTCATAATTAAAACTGCATTTACTAGTTTGCAGTTGCAAAGTAGCAAGTATCTGATCTGTATACTTCTTCCCTGAAAAAGGGAACTGCTGGGTTGTAGAGCTATAAAAAAAATACCACATAAAATCACAAAAAGTTCTTTTTGTGCATACAAATGTAGAGGATTGAAGAGGTTGTTATGTTGTGGCAGTTTACCTACACTGACATAAAAAAAAAGAAAGAATGTTCTCAAATCGGTGAGGTAGAGAAAGGAAGTTTTATCCAGTTGGTCCCCAAAATAATGTCTTTTCCCCGATCAGATTTTTAAAATTTTCTGTAATTGTCTTTAAAAATTAAATGTCATTATAAAAGTAATCGATCAAATAAGTTTTTGTGCCTTACACAAAGGGATACACAGATTCTTCTGTGAAAATATGGACCTTTAGCTCTGTTTCATGTTGAACCAGTCAACGTGCAGAATGGTTTAATTTAAAATTGTTATTTCTTGTAATTTGGTGAAAGGTGGCCTGGTCACTACTGTACATTACATTGTCCTATATTTCTCTTCCATATCTTTAATTCATATCCTCGTATCTTTGTTTTACTGCAGGAGACACCAACAAATGGAACACAAATTAACTTAAGCCTACACAAGGCTGGTGACACCTGAAAGAGGGTAGGGAAAATTGATGCGTAAAGATGTGTTCAAAACTAACTTAATGGTGATTATGATGATAATAGGTGAGCACACTTAGGTGCGATGTGAAAGAACGTACTCATCTGGATGCCAAAAAATGAACTAACGTTTGTAAATAACTTTGAAAATATAGAAGAATGTGTTTAAATGTGGTCTTGAACTCAGGACTTGAGTTTTTGTAGGTCACCTGATGTTTTATTTAGTAGCTATTGGTAAACAAAAAGATATTCTTATTGAAAATGTGGCATTATAAATTATTTCTGATTGTAATCTGCAGCAATAACAATGTGACTGACTCATTGCCCTCTTTCCAACTGAATCCTAAGTTCTATCTTCACAAATTCATTGCAAATTGAGACTCTAGAGGTTTGTTGTTTACAGTCCCAGAAAAGAGCATGACCACTGACTTCTAGCGAATATTTTTATTATTTCAATTCAAAATAATGAAATGGATTAAGACTTTTATGCAGGATAGAAAACTAAAATTTTGGGAGAGCTATGAAATACTGCTTTCTAGAAGGCTTCTTTCCATCTTTGCTAATCAGCGACATTCAGTTGGTTTCCCAACGTTACAGTTGCCGTAACTGACTTACCCATGTCTGGGGTTTTTTGGAGCCACGTGTTCGCCAGAGAAAGTGTTCAAATGATCAGTGAGATAGAAGTGTCTTTCAGTGAGATACACAAAGGAGTAGATGCAGTCTTTGAAAAGTTTTTGGTGGAAGTGTAATTGCTTTAATAAAAATTACAGCAGCAGAGTGTTAGAACCTGTCTTTCAAAACATATACATTTTTTCAAGTTTCTTTCTTACAGCTCGTGCGGGTTGGGAAGAATAATGGACTTACTTTTCCTTTTTTTCCTTTCAGGGAAAGTGGAGAAGCTGTGCTCTGTGCTTTCTGTCTAACCTGTTGGGAGTACATTTTGGAGCATGTTTGCTACTTAGCAGAAAACTGAAATTCAGGTATGATCCATTTAAGAAAAAAAAGGGGGGAAGTTGATTTTGATTATTACATCATTTTATCCAATTTGATATTGTCCTTATGTTACTGTTGTTGAGAACAGTTTCCCCAATAATATGTATTCGGTGATCTTTAATGAGTTAAAAATTCTAAGAAGAAGATTCTTATGGTTGTCAGTTTGTGCATTGAGTCATACTGTGTGATAAAAGTAATCCTTCACTTAAAAAAAAACCGAAACAAAACCAAAAACAAACCAAACTTGTTTTTATGAATGCATTCAAATTCAGTGACACTTGTGTTTTGAAAATATTTTTCCTTCTAGGCACAAGAGGTTATAAACGTGAAGAGTGAATATGGGTGAAAAGAAGCCAGAACCTTTGGACTTTGTAAAAGATTTTCAGGAATATCTTACACAGCAGACTCACCATGTAAATATGATTTCTGGATCAGTTAGTGGAGACAAGGAAGCAGAGACTCTTCAGGGAGGTAAGCTAATTTCAGTGCTATGAAATTTTGGTTTTTTAGAATGACTGCACTGTTTACATTACAGATAATTATGCAGACTACTACAGTTGTATGGAAGCATTTCTGATAGTCATTTTCACATCACAGAAGATGTGTACGTACCTTTGTTTTAATCAGGGTGTCTTCTTATAGTTCTGTATATTTAAAGACCAAGGCTGTAGAGAAGCAAAAGTTATTTGACATATTCTCACAGCACGATAGATAGTATTCCACTGATTCTTGATTGAAATCTGTTGCATTATTCACAGCTGGGACGGAAGGTGATCAGAATGGTCTGGATCATCCTTCTGTTGAAGTTTCACTGGATGAAAACTCAGGAATGTTAGTGGATGGGTTTGAAAGGACGTTTGATGGAAAGTTGAAGTGTCGATACTGCAACTATGCCAGCAAAGGAACAGCACGGCTCATAGAGCATATCAGAATTCATACAGGTACGAAATATTCTGCAGTACTTTGCTGTGAGACATTGTGGTATTAACTCAATGTTATGATTTGCATGTGAGGAGTTAGCGTCTTCAAGCAGTGCGATAGTTCTCAGAGTTACTCGACAATTAGAAGTGGTTTGGGTTTTTTTTATTAGACTATTGTTTTAAGGTATGCCGTGTACCTATTTAAATTATGCAGATTCCTACTTAACATTTATTATTGCAGACTACAGAATTTGAAGTAACTATATATGGGAGTAAAGTTTAGCGTGAAAGCATCAGTGTAAATTGAAGGGCCCTAAACGTAACTTTTAGTTTTTCCTTGCTAATCAGAAAAGCGAAATGCCACATGGAGATTTATAGCGGCTTTTCTTCCTCTGTTGTTTAGCTATGAAAATATTCCTGTTTTGTACAACACCCTAGATGTGGAAGTACAAAACACAGTAATAAGAATAAAATTTTCTTGTTGGTAGAATATTCAAATGTGAGGGCATATCATCAAATAAGTGATTAATAACAGTAATGAAAAGAAAAAATACTTACTGTGGCTTGCTTAAGAGCATTTGCCACTGTTGGGTTTATAAAGCTGAAAAGCAAAACTCGCAGTGAAGGTTAGACTATCCTAAACTGTTCATGAAGTCAGCTCCGACTTCTTGGCAAATGAGAGAAAACAAACCAAAGGTCCTTGAGAAGTCTGACTTTGGTGCCTGCTGAGTATGTTACGCTGATACAGAAGACTTTATGGCTGTTAACTAGAGTAATAAGAAAAAAAAATTGTATTCTGCAAAAAATGGAAGTTTTTACAGGTTTGTGGTGTGGTATGGACTGTCCCAAAACTTTAAGCGTATCGTTTCAGTGGTCTTGGGTAGGTGGCGTTCTGGGACTCACTTTGAAGGAAACTTGTTGTTGTAGCTTGGATGCAATTGTAGGTCTCTTTAGGTATGATTATCGTTAGTCAGATTCTCACTTTGCTGTGAACCATTGCTTCTATGCAGTAACTCCCAGGATCTATTCTGGGGAAACCAGTACTCCTTGCACTGGCCCTGCAGTGTTGGCTTGTTTCCGCAAGGCGGAATGGGATAGAAAATGGCAACCAACTAGAAATCAAAGAGTTCTGAGGCTCAGACTCTGAAGATCTTGTAAATTCTTCTCTTGTGCTACCGTGAGCTACCTCTGTGTGTAGCTGTTGCTTTTTTCAGATTCCTAGTAGTTCCAGTAGTGGATAAAATACTGTGGCTTGTGTGCCTGCGTTTGACACAGGTTTGCTGCAGATCTGCAAAGCAGCGATGTATTTTGGAGCATTTTTTTGTCTAGTTTTTCATAAAACAGTTACAGCTTCACCTACCATTTGCCTCATACGGTATGTGGACAACTACAGATATTTTTCTTTTAACAGCTTTACTCTGTGCAGTGCTATTACGCAGTTCGCTGTAGCACTTTAGGATGACTTTTAAATGGTACTTAAAGATGTAGAAGTAACATGAACTTTAAAATTTCATGTCTTTTCAGTAGCATATAGCTATTGCCATCTAAAAACTTGCATCCCCAATCCCACAGTTACTACTGGCCAGTTGTCAACATGAGCAGATGGACTTCTAAGGCTGTGACAGGAAACAAATTGCTACTAGAAGATGTTGGTATTGTGTGTTTGCTGATTCTTGAGATGTTTTTGATGGCTTTGGTGTGCATGGGTTTCCTCAAACAGAATGACTGAAATAATGTGTTGTTACTTGAGATATCAAAATGTCATAAATTTTAGACATACTAGAGAGCAAAAAATCAAATCTTCCTTCTTTAAGAATCAAAATGTGGGTATTGGTATAGTGTCAGCATTCCTTCTCTTACTCTAGGAAGTTGCCTACCTTTTGTATACTCTCAGATATTAGGTTAGCAGTTCTTTTGTGTTTTTGGAATGCTTTCTTATCCTGCTGCTACTGTAGGGAGTAGAGGTCACTAAGTGGCTAGAGATAGCAGAACAATACCTGCTGCAGACTATGAGCATTTTGGCACGGTTGTACAAAAGCAAGAAAGATTCCAACCAAAAATTGGGATGCTGAGAAATGTTCTCAAAAATCTCTGACCCAGTGGTCATTACTCAGAAGCAGACATTCCATGAGCTACACAAATTTGGTTTTTAGGGCAAAGCATAATACTTTGGGTTTGTGCCTTGACTAACATTTTGGGTTGTTTCTTATGGTTGTAGTATATGATATTGTTAGCATTATACCAGAAGAATGGAGCTTTACGTGTGGGATGACTATTGTCTCAGTGCTGCTGCAGGCATTCCTGTTATCAGAGGGTATATGCATGACTCATTTGATCAAAGAAACTTTCACAAAGGTGCTAGGAAAAGGTAGCCAAATCAAAGGTACACCTCACTCTACTGCAAAATCACACAGTCTAAATTATTTCTGTTTCAGAAAGCTAGCTAGCAGTGAGAGGGGGATGCAGGGGTGTCAGCCGACTGTGTATCAAAGAGCTTCAGTGCTTTGGGCATGCCTTCACACAGTGAACGCTTTATAGCCTGGTTACTGGTTCAAATGTGTCTGATGCCTAGTGAAATACCAGTGACTGTACAATGATAACAGTTCATTTCCCTATACCCGTCTGTTCGTTTTTATAATATAGACAAGAATCTCAAGCTGCCAGAGGCCTTTTTCTGTATAGTTTCTCCTTTGCCTTTTTACAATACATTTCATATCCTTAATTGTAATACAGTGCTGCATGGTGTCCTGATGGCAACACCATTTTGCCATTACCTTAATGGCTCTTCAGACAGCTCCACATTGTTTCTTTATACAGAGACAGGGGAGTCCAGAACAGGGAAGGGTTTTTTTGCTTTGGTTTGGTTTTCTTTGGGTTTTTTTTTTCACTTAAGGGCAAGGAGATCCAAGACTTGAGTGTAGTTTTGCTCAGAAGCATGGTGGAGAAGTGTGGCAAAGGGCCAAGAGGTGGATTGCATGGACTATGAAGGCTCAGAGTGACTGAATCAGCATCAAAATAGGGAAGTGATAGCTGACTAGTAGCCTCAGAGCAATGTAAGTAAACAGATAATGTCCTGGATAACATGCAATTGCAGCAAGGTATCTGCCGAAGTAATTATGACCCAGGCATGATCACGCAACCATTATTAAGTGCAACTTACTGCAGAATTAACTTCATGCTGAGTCTGACAGCAGTATAATTAGTAGTTCACCAGCAGCGTTGTATTAAGGGCGTGTGATGTGGGATGCAAATCTTTATCTCTGTGTGACCAGTTTAGAATGAAATAAGACCATTCAGATAGCCAAGTTCTTTGTGAATGCAGGGAGTTTGTCAGTCTTTTTACATCGCTGTTTGTACCAAATCTCCAGGTCTTTACACACACATATATATGAATACATACTTGTGCTTTTGGAGAAATCATGGTTTCGGTTGGTGCAAATAAGGTACTTAGAGGTAGTGCAAAAATTGCTTTCTTTCCTCTTGAAGAGCCAGTGATGTAGGAAAAAATAATCTTCTATTCAGTATCCCAGGTTGTGATTCCAAACTGTGGGATGCTCAACATGGGAAGGGCTTTCTGTGTCAGCCACATGCCATCTTACGGGGCCTGTACAGTGCTTGCAGCGTAATAGTGGCCCTCGCCGCTTTCAGATCTCCGGCTTTTACAGTTGTTCTAGATGGATTTTTGAAAGCCACAAACCAGATGTATTGCCCTGTATTTAAAATAGTAGAAAATGCTTGTTTGTCGTGCTGTGTGGCAAGAGAATCAGTTGCACAACAGTCATTTAGAGACTGACCTGGCATTCAGGATAGGAAGATAAGATGATTCATTTCAGCACCTGAACGTGCATCAAATCCTTTAGGAATTTCTAACATTGTAGACCTGGATCTAAAAACTCCTAAAAGACCAGTCTATGAAAGGAAAATCAAAAGTCCCAAAGCATTATGTTACAAGTGTGTTGGCCTATAATTACGTTTGAAAGTTTTCTGAGTACTTTTAAAAGTGTTAATGTGTGAATATGTCTAAATATCATTTAATAGAAGAACAAAGTTCTACCTGTCAGAAAGGAGGATATCTGGTACTATCGTGTCTGAGAGAGCACACAGCTGTCCAGGGATTAGCTGGCTTTTGTTTTCTTTAATAACTCTTTAGCCACAGGATCCTTTTTCAAAGTTCAGTTCTTGAGTGGATGCATGTCTACATGGGTTATTTAGATAACAGTTCCAGGATGTTTATAAGTAGAAATGTTTGGAAGATATCAAAACGATACCCTCCCTCAATGTTTAAACACAGTTATCATTAAGAACGATTACATTTTGGTGGTACAGACATTCCTGTGGCCAACTGTTTATGTGCTTTATGGGTGAGGTACAGTTTAGATCCAGTTAAGAGCACCACACAAACATCATTGCATTCGGTCCTTGGCATCATTGCTGCAATGCCTAGTCAGGTTATCTGCTATGCTAATTCTGGTCACGTTTTTTTTTTTATGCTTGCTATCACTTAGGTGAGGCAGAGATGTCTAAATTTACTCCACTCTTCCTCCAAATACCCAGCTAAACTCAAGACTAGCAGTGACTCTGAAGCTGAACTGTTTGGTCAGCGGCTCCCAGTTAGCTACTTTCTGTTCCGTGAAAAGTCTTTTTCAAGCACTCTGAGACGCTATAGTATAATCTATTTCAATTTTCCAGGTGAGAAGCCGCACAGATGCCATTTGTGTCCCTTTGCATCAGCTTACGAACGCCACCTGGAAGCTCACATGCGATCGCATACTGGTGAAAAACCATACAAATGTGAATTGTGTTCCTTTCGCTGCAGTGACAGAAGCAACTTATCTCACCACCGCAGACGCAAACATAAAATGGTGCCTATCAAGGGTACAAGATCTTCCCTAAGCAGCAAGAAAATGTGGGGGGTTTTGCAGAAGAAGACCAGCAATTTGGGGTACAGCAGAAGAGCATTAATTAATTTGAGTCCACCTTCCATGGTGGTTCAGAAACCAGATTACCTTAATGATTTCACTCATGAAATCCCAAATATCCAGACTGAAGCGTATGAGAGCATGACAAAACCAACCCAGAGCACTGGGTTGCCAAGAGATCCACAGGACCTCATGGTAGATAATCCTTTAAACCAGCTCTCCACGTTAGCCGGACAGTTATCTAGCTTGCCACCTGAAAACCAAAATCCAGCCTCTCCTGACGTCGTTTCCTGCCAAGATGAAAAGCCTTTCATGATACAGCAGCCTGCTGCACCTGCAGTAGTTTCAGCTGTGTCAGCAAATATTCCTCAAAGTTCATCTCCAACCAGCCCAGATCCTCGGCCTACACACAATCAAAGGAACTATAGTCCTGTGGCAGGTCCCAGCAGTGATCGCAGTGCCCACACCAGTACTCCCAGCATAAGTAACAGTCAACCAAGTACTCCAGCTCCGACCCTTCCGGTTCAGGACCCTCAGCTTCTGCATCACTGCCAACACTGTGACATGTACTTTGCGGACAATATCCTTTATACTATTCACATGGGATGTCATGGATTTGAAAATCCTTTTCAGTGCAACATATGTGGGTGTAAGTGTAAAAATAAGTATGACTTCGCTTGCCATTTTGCAAGAGGCCAACATAGTCAACATTGACTGAGAACATGCTTTCATTTAGTTTTTTAACATATTACAGTATATTTTTCATACTTGCTGAAGGAAAGCTTGCACATTCCCATAAGGAATCTTCACATTAATCAATTCGACAAAGGAGGCAAATTTATTTCTATGTTGTCGTAAAACTTGCCAGGGAAATTTTGTATAAGATGTGGTTGATATTTTATATGTAGCCTTTCAAAAAAGCTGAGAGAGTGCTATAAGAATTGGAATGCATTTACGTGTTTTGGTTGCTAAATTTAAGTTGCTTGCACTTAATCCCAATAAACATTCTACAAATGTAGAAGCAGAGCGTGTGTCCTGAAACATAGGATGTAATTATCATACTATTTACTAGACAAGGCAAAATATATTAACCATAAAATACGAAAGGTTAATGCAATGACACATATGGTTACTTTGGAGACAAACTTATCCTTAAAAACGTAGCTACTACTCCAGACTGGTAAAACAAACAGAAGCAACTTTCACATACAAATTCAATTTGATGTAAAACTTGGTTTAATCTGATGAAGGTTAATAATAAGTTTTTGCTTAGTGTAGTCTAAACTCTTTGTGCTCGGGCTCAAACACTAATATAACTATTATTTTTAAAACTCATCACAAAACTAGAAGATAACAGGTTATTGTGAATGAAACTCTGGTAGGAAAAAGGAAAGAGTTAAAAGCTTGTCATTCACTAGTTATACAAAGGAAAAATCACACGTGACGCCTTATTTTGAACTACACTTACCAAAATTTTACATGTCATTCTTTTTAAAAGGAGATAATTTTTGAACAGTCATAATAAAGAGCTTGAAGAACTAATATATATTCCGTGAGATGTTTAACTGCCTTAAACTAATTTGTACAGATATTTAAAATTTGCACAATTAGACTTCTGTCTTGCTGATAGAAGTTCTAATAGAAACAAACAAGAGGTTTACAAATTAAAAATCATTTGTTCAGTTTTCTCTCGGGCCAAGCTACAACTGATAGGTTGCCTGTATGTTTGAAAGTTGTATAACCTAGTTTATTGTAAACTTCAGCGAACTTGGAAGTCAGTTTGTCTTGCCCCCTCTCCCAAACGTGCCCAAATTTGGTGTGCTAGAAAAAAGGGGAAGGGCTTCTGGGTTTTCTGAACTGTTCACGTAGTAGGCAAAGGAATACTGGCTGACAACATTAGAAGTCATTGTGATTAATATTGTAGGTGGCAAATGGTAACTAGAGGTGTACATGAAGTCCATTGCACGTGTTTTGTTTTTTTTTTTTTATGCTGTACATCTTACTTTAGAAGCACCTAGGCTAATGGACAGGCACTTTAATATAAACCTAAATAAAACATCCTAGCAAAATGAATAAAAGCTCTTAACATGCTACGCAGGAATTTGTAGTGTTTCAAAAAAGTGAAGAACTGTTACTTTTCCCATATTTAGACATGCACTTTTACCTTAGTTTGTCTTACTTGAGACAAATTAAAGCTTCCCTTATATATTCCCCTTTTAGGATCAGCAAAATATGGCAGCAAATATGTTTTGTTAAAAGCAGGATGATTTTGTTAATGTTCTGTAAGTCAGAGGTTGGAATCTGAATAGCAAATGTTTGGCTTATTCAAATTTGTATTGTTATGGGAGCTAAAGCTTCCTGAAGCCAATGGAAAAACTTACAATGACTTCAGTGTAAGATCAACGCAGGAAAAACCACCCTTGTGAAAATTGTAGCTTTAGAAGTAATTTTGACTTTAATGAATTAGAAATTTGGGAACCGAATATGTTTCTCTACCTAACTTACCTACTGTTGAATTTTCTGTGCTTAAGTAACCAGCTGAAGGAACTGGATTCTTGGCTGTGTGTAGTCTTGTAGTAAAGAGGTCAAAAATACGCCATTGAAGTATTTCCAATGTAGTGAAGATGAATGGTAACATACTATCACTCCTAAAAATGTTTTTGGTTTCAGGCCTGGTTCAAAATCCATTTCAGTGGATTTGTAAAACAGAATGTAATTTCCATTTTTCATAGCGACACTCTTTATAATTCCAAAATATCTCTTTGTTGCTTTGTACTTCTAAAATTTATTTTATAAGCAGAACTGCAACTCTGTATGCATAAACGTACAGAGTCCTTTATTTTAAGGACTGAAAGTTGACTGAACTGGAATCCAGTTGGAAGCTACTGCTCCTGTACAGGTTTTGTAACATAATTTTCCAGTCAAAGGATAACGTAGAAACGATAGCTCTCTTTTCATCACCTATTGACATGTTCTAAAATCTAAATTTGGCTAAAACACGATATTAGAACTACAAATGCTACTGTTAAAGACCATTACAATTAGTAATTTATAGAGGGCATTTTCCTTGCCTTTTGATAGATGATGTAAACTTTTATTCCGAGGCTCTCGGAACTCCAAGGAGACTTCTGAAACGGCGGTGCTCCAAGGAGCACCTTCCGATACTGAACGATGCCGATGACAACAGCCAAGTTCACCTTGGATTGCAGCTCCAGCCTGTCTCCCTCTTGGTATCAGTAGGGAGGTTAATTCCCATGTGCACAAATGTTTGGGATTTCGTCCTTCCATTCCAGTCGGGCGGTTTCTGATCCATTAGGACTTTTATTGGCAGTGCCTGTAAACATGATAGGCTTTTCTTTTTGTGTCGGCTCGTGATTTGGCGATTTAGAAAAATGGCTTCTGAACCATGATGGCCCTGAATGAAATTTTAGATAGGAGAATAGTTAGGTCACTAATAGAGGTAGGTGGTAGCAAGAGGAAGCCTACATGGTCTTACAGAAAAGGGGCCCTCCTTTAGGAGGGGACCCTCTGTTGCGGGGAAACATATGTTCTTAAGAATAGAACTCAGTATGGAAAAAAAAAAATCTAACCCCAAACCTTGCAAATTGTTGTATAGAAGTATTTTAGAACTGCTGACTTAATACCATTGCTTCTGCTTTGAAGTACCTAAGGAAAAGAAAATCAGCTTGAACATCTATGAACTGTTGAACAATGATAAAACTACTTTTCCTTCTTTCCTTGTGCGAGCTCCCGTTTGCCGGGGGGATTCTCGGGCGGCAGCAGGCTTTGGTGTTCATCCCGTGGTTCTGCAGTCAGGTCTGTGGGGTGGATCTCCTCGTCCTTCACAGATAGTCACCCTCTCCACCGGGATTCTTAATTTTTCAACATAATACTGTGTGTTCAGTTGTGCCAAGCAGTACCCTGACTCCCTCTGTCCACTGAGTAGGTTTGGAAGGTGTAATTTCATATCGCTTTTTCATAATTTTGTACGTGCTACTTACTATAATTTAAAGACCAAAATTTATACTGGGAAATTGTTTTATGGTATGATCCTGACGATTCCCTTGCACAAGCAGGCCTTACTCGGAATCAGTGAGGAATACTTGTCAGGAATTCTGGGATCGACTCCTCGGTTAGGACTTTTCATGCTGAGTTCTCCATGTGCTATGCTGCACTAACTTGGTTTTTTTAAAAAACCAAATCCTTATATCATAGGGTGGTGATTAGCATTTTAACTTGTATTAACAGGGAAGTTTGGGAATGAGCTGAAATTTTTCCATAGCTCAACTCTGTTAAGTTCTGTTGTTGCAAAACATTAACTTTGTGGGTTTTTTGTTTTTATTATAATAGATTATTTTATAGATTGTTGGCGTTTTTAACATGCACTATTTATAGTACTCTTAATACAGACTTACTATTTGGAGACTGAATATTCCGATGAACGTGCAAATATTAGACTGAAGATCTTGGCACATTATCCCAGTTAATACTGAAACCAACTGTGAAGCAGCTAACAGGGAAAAATAGTTGTTTTTTCACAGATACATTGTTCAGATGAGAGGATTTTGACATAAAACGTTGATTGGCATTTTAACATAAAACTCAGTGCTGGAAGACACTTTCTGACAGTGTTTTCTAGCAAAATGATCTGTTGCTATTTGTTTTGTTCCAGAATGTTTGGGGGGGCTTGCTTGTTTGCTTTTTGTTTCTTTTTGACGAAGGGAATGTAACTGAGAAGTCTTCACTGGCAAGTTTTTTATTAATTTTAAGCTGCTTTGAAAATCTACAGCAAATGGATGTTCTGCTGCAGGGAATCTGTTCCCTGCTGAAGCGTTTTTCATTGAGCAATCTTTGTGTATGTGCTTCTGCTTTGTTAATAATATGTATTTCAGTGTAAAGAGCACATTTTGTATGCAAAAATGAAACCTGTTAGAGTTGTAAAATAAATTTTATTGTGTAGTGAATGTTTTCAGATGAGAAGGTTAATTCTGAAATAACTCGACTATATCTAGTGTAGTTCATGTTGTGAAGCTTTGCTTTTGTAAGATACAAATAAAATAACACTTTCTAATTAAGTCTCATGTTAATTCTTCTTAATTACATATGCTTCGACAGCTGGAACTGGTGAACTGCTCATGACCAGCTGTGGTATGGGAGGTAAGCTTACCTGTTGGGCAAGCAAGGAACAGTGTATTTATGTTTCAGTCTGCTTAAGTTGAAAATGCTTAATTTTAGTGCTGAACCGGGATGCTTTTTTACTTCTTTCCACCATTAATCTTGCACGTTTGGTCATCTTCCAAATTCTTTGTTTCCTCATACTCCTATTTCCTCATCAAGCGTGCTTGTATGTCTGAAATCAGAGTTTTGATCACAGATGGTTGTCACTGCGTATGCAACTTCTGCGTATGTTGTTACCAACTTTGCAGGCAGCACTAAATGTTAAGTTCCTTGGGACACTGGAGTTAATCCTACATGTGTGCGTACAACTCTCAAGAGCCTTAATTTAACTGCATCTCAAATTTCTTGTCTTTGCAAAGCTGCTGTCAGGGAAATGAGCAGAGAAGCCAAGAGCCGGATCTAAAAAAGGCACTTGGGAAACTGAAAGTGGGACCTGGATGAAACTTTGGTGCTGACATCGTGTAGTTCACTGTCAGCCCACTCCATGCTGGAAGTGCTGAACTCCACCTCACTTCTTGTTTTTGCACCTTCCCAGGCATGTACTCTCTGGAAGTGCTCGGCTGCCTGTTGGACAGAGCAGAGCAGGTCACCGTCCCAGCTGCTCCTCAAAGCCCCAGCTGGAGGAGGCTTGGAGAAAGCTGATCCAAGTTAGTCCCGCTGTAAGCAGGAGACGGGACTAGATGACTTCTGGGTGGTCCTCCCAGGCTAACTTTTCCTATGGTTATGTGAAATTTAAAATCTAAGGATGGTTTGTTGTCAGCTTGATCTTCAAAGTCAAACACAGTCCGTTAGACTGCATTTCTCCTCCATAATATGTGGAGACGAGTTAGAGAAGGCACAAGCCTCCAGAGAAGCAAGCTGTACCTCCCAGCTGTTTTCAGCTGTACTGCTGAGAGAGTACTGCATTTTAAACACTGGACTCTTAAAAAACCACCAACATTCTCTATGTCGTTATTTTAAAATATATTTATTAACTACAGTGGTTGCCTCATGTTGGAATGAAGAAATTGCACTTGTTGCAGGGTCAGAATATTGATTTTGTATGCAAATTTGGTGTTTCAAATTATTTCCTTGCCGCAAGTCTTCCAAAAATTCTGCTTTGAGTTTGTTGAGTTCTTCTGCCAGGCTCTTCATCTCACTTGGGAGTATGTTTTTATCTAAAAGAAAATCAAAGCTGAACTTTTAACTTCATCTTTAAAGGTAAAATTTACAGACTTTGACTGACATTCTACATATTCTTTGACCAGACTTCTGGAGGAGATTGCCTCAGTCACACCTGCAGGCCTGGGATTCCTTAACAATTTACCCGGAGGGAATTTCATCAGTTTAGTCTTACATTGCAGGCTAGCACCTGGAATACGCTACGCATACCTCTTGCATCCTTCATCGTCTGAGAGATGATGCGTCTGCATGTCTGATCGGCCTGATGGACAAGACTAGCTGCACAGATTGCTCGATCTGCTTCCTACCAACAACAGAAAGGAAGAATATGTGCAAACACGTTAAATTTTATTTAGACTGTCATCAACTTTTGAAGTACTCTTTGAAAACAAGTAACGCGGTAGCAGCAACTCAGTGACCGGCGCGGTGCGCACCTGCTCCTTTGAATTTGGAGGCAGGTACGCACGCCCGGGTGCCTGCCAGAGACGGATGTGTGTGACATTAGGAAGTGAAAGCTGTTTTCCTCAGCGCAATGTGAGAGCTCCCAAAAGGCATTCCTTTTACTACTGTAGAACATGTAACAGCGTTCTTAAAGGTAGTTGAGCAGTTTAACTTAATAAGGTGACAGAAGTACCCATTTCAAACAGGATTAACTTTTCTGGGTATGCTTTTGCAATCAACAAATGCACTGGCTATTTCTCAATTTCTGGGATCATGGCTGTTCTGAATCCAGTTCAGGAATAACTAACTCATTCGCCATCATCTGAAAGAGCCGTGACTGTGAAGACAAGCAGCACTACCTTTTGCTCGGTGTTCTCCTCATTTTGCTTCACTGGATTTTCCAAAGCAGTGGCCAGCAAACTAATTATCTGCTCGCTAAGAAAACAAACAGAAGAGTAAACCACATTAATCGAACAGTTTCACTGAAGATTTTTCTTTCATTTTGTAATGATACCTCATCACAGAAAAAAGCACAAGTTTTCAGTTAAATTTATGAGGCAATCAATGAAACAATCTTTATACAGCACGTTAGATGAAAACCAATTACAAATAAAACTACAGCCAATTATTTCCAGTCTTAATGTTTCAGACAATTTACATAAATTTTCAACAGCAGTTTAGAAGTGCCGTTAGGTTTGATGTTAACTCTGCAAAGAATGATGGCTGTGAGCTCCCAACAACCGGCACATATCGTGTGTAATTGACTGGCTTCCAAAAAGCACCATACGGAATACCTTTTACACGCTGTTTGGATGCAGTAAAAAGCTTCTACCCGCCCGTTTATGAAAACATTATTGATTGAAAACCCTAGCGTCAATCCAGTAGCGTACTTATCATCTGAAGTGCAATCAAAACTTTTCAGAATGAGGCTGTTCCGTTCCCAAGCATTTTTCTTGAGATCTGGCATTTCTATTTTTCTTGCCATTAAACATATTGTCTGGTCAGGTAGCGGATGACTTCTTAGACGATTTCTCTGCAAGCAGCATTCAAGTGGACAGTCTAAAAATAACTGGCAGAAGCTCAAGGAATCTAAAAGAACATAAACAGATAATTGTACCTTTAAACTGTTTTGAGTAATAATTTCTGAGAGCAACATGTACGAGAAAGGCTTTACATGAATGAGTAACTTCTACGCTAGTTCTGAGCCTGGAAAGAATGCAAGCAATTTTACCTCCAGGGCTGCTCAAGTAGTAACTTCTGAGATCAACATACATAAGAAAGGCTTTAGGTGACCTAGCAACTTCTGATAATACAGTAGTAAAGTTAAGTTGATGGTTACGATACAGCAGGAATCTAGCAATCAAGAATAACAAATGTTCCGCAAGAGTACTTGAAAGAAAGGCATTTAAAGAGAACTGCATTTCCCACAAAGCTGAAAACGTTCTTATGCGTAGGAACAAAGAGTAATTACATTTGCGAGACAGCTGGTACACCTCGTATCTCATGCTCTGATAATAAAAATTGTCATCCAAGATCAGGTAGAGCGGCCGAGACGTGGCCGCGTGTGTCCGGTAACGGCCAGCTCCGGCGTGGCTTTCCGCTGAGGAGAGCAGCCCCTGCTCGCGGCAGCAGGCCAGGAAGCGCCCCCAGGCCGGCTGGGTGCCGGTGGCGGGGGCTGACAGCGGGCCCCCGCTCACCAGCGCCCGCAAGAAGCGCTCCAGGCACTGCAGCAGCTCGCGGCGGCTCTGCTTCCAGCGGGGCGGCTGCGGAGGAAGGCAGCGGAGGGGTGAAGGGCCGCGCTCCCGCCTCGCCGCTCACCGCCTCGCCCCTCACCGCCCCGCCGCTCACCGCCCC